>CANXYI010906897.1:0-13339 GCA_948208565.1 Hura crepitans
CAAAGAGAAGCCTATCAGATAAGTTTTGAATAGGATAAGAATGCTAAAGAGATAGAATCCTATCTACAACAGATAGAGTTTTATCTATCTATAACAGATAGAGTTTATCTATGAGTAGTCATCCATTATATCACAACAATATGTAATAATTTTATAAAGAAAGAAAGAAAATTAATATATTCAACTTACCCTTTTAATTTCAGGTATTGAAATATTTTGATGAGTAATTCCTCTCTCTCATATTTAGTACATGCACGAAACTGAAAAATTTAAATAAATTATCAAAAAAATTTAAATAATAAATTTACAATTGCATGAAAATCTAGAATATTAATAAATCATAGTTGTATGTTATAATCTTAAATTATGAGACGAAACTGATAAATTTATCAATGCACTTAATATAAATAATAATTCTGAAATTCAAGGATTTACACATTGCTATTTATAGGGTGGAAAATTTAAATTTAAACTCCTTTGCATTTATCTATAAGATTTTTATAATTTATCTTAATATTGATTGTTGATAATATTTATTATTATTGGTTATGAATTGTGTGTATATTGAGCACTTATCCATCCTTTTTTTTTAATAATAATACTTATTCATTTTTGTTGATGCACAATCTTTCAATTTTATTTTTTAATATTTCAAAGTTAATTAATGACGTGATAATAATTTATGATTAATAATGTACAAAATTACGAAGAAAAATATAATTAATTAATTAATTATCTTAAAGATAAAAAAAACTTTTAAAATCTCTCTAATATACATAGAAAGTCTTTTTATTTATAACAAACTTTTAATATAATTATTTTTGCAAATAACATAAATGCAGAAGATATAATCTATTCATTTATCACAAACTCTTAATATGACTATTTTTATAAATAACATAAATGCTAAAGGTTAATTTTATCTATAAAAAATTTTGCCTTCTAACTTTTATATATAGTATAAATTTTTAGCCGTTTGAAAAGATGTAATTAATTCAGTTAATTAGTCATTTTTCAGTTAGTTAGTAGTTACATAATTCTATTATTTGAAGTAATTAGTTACTAATAACTAATTACAAGGTGTGATGAGCATGAGCTGATGAGCTGTATTTTTCCTTTGTATATATATGTACTGCATATTGACAATGGATACATAGAAAACTATTTTTTTCTACTGGATCTTGCTCCCTTTCTATATGGTATCAGAGCAGGAGACGGTTACCTTTTCTTCCTGAGCCAAATCTTGATCAGAAACTTCATCTGAGCTAGCTTCTGGATCTGAGGACTTCCAGCTCGACTATAAGCTATGAAAATGGTGAATGGCTCGATGAGCATTGAGCACCTCGACTGAATTCTTCCAGACATAAAATAGGAGAGGATCTTCCTTTTCAGTCCATGGATCTAATAATCCAAGACTGTCGCTGGTGTCTACACCATTAACAGACACAAATTATTCTACCTAAAGCAGAGCAATGAAGATTGCTCTTGTTGCTAAAAGAAAGCTAAGTTTTATCAATGGCAAGGTCAAGCAACCAGCAGAGGATGCAGATGACTTTGAAGATTGGTGTGAAGCTAACTATATGGTGGTATCTTGGGTTCTGAGTTCGATTTCTAAGGATCTATATGATTCCTTTGTTTATGCTTCATCTATTAAGAAGTTATGGGATAAACTAGAGCACAAATTTGGGAGATCAAATGGAGCCCTTTGAATTCAGCTTAAGAAGGAAATCAACTTATTAATTCAAGGTACAAACTCTATTTCAATCTATTTCACAAAACTTTGTAGACTTTGGGATGAGTTACACAGTGTCATGCTTATTCCACAGTGCACATGTGGTGCTACAAGGGAAATTGAAGAAATGAATGAATCTGATAAAGTACTACAGTTTTTACTTGGACTGAATGAGTCATATAATCATATAGTTAATCAAATTTCTATAATGGATCCTATGCCTAACCTTGACAAAGTGTATGGCATGGTTTTGAATGTTGAGAAACAGAGACAAGTGAGTTCTCAAGTTTCTGAAAATCTGGAAAATAATGCTTTAATGGCTAAAAATTCTAAGTATAGAGGTAACAACAAACAATATAACAAGAAAAAGGATACAGAAAGAAAAGAAGACAAGTTTTGTGTTCATTGCAAGGCTGAGGGAATCATACTTCAAACTCACAGGATATCTAAACTAGTACATAGAACTTAGACAAAAGAAGCATGGATAAGGGCAGTCTCAAAAGGAGAAAGACATGTATAGAGCTAATCTAGCAGAATCTCCACTATGGCTAGATAATGTAGCAAATTCAGATGCAATAGAAATAATAAAGGATATAATTCAGAAAGAGTTGTCCAAGTTACTGAAGGGCAAATAGGTAATAAGTTCAGAGAGTGTAAATTTTGCAAAGGAGATTGATTTTACAAGTATTGTATCGAATTCACATACTTGTTGGATTATAGATACAGGAGTTAGTACACATATCTCAGGAGATAAAACCTTGTTTGGCACTTTTAAACCTATAGAAAGGCCTAGCACAGTTTCTTTGCCTGATGGTTCTATGAAAATGGTGTATAATGTTGGTGACATCTTCCTAGATAATGACCTATCTCTCAGCAATGTCTTATCTATCTCCTCTTTCAAATATAACCTACTTTCTATAAACAAACTTGCCAAATCAAGCTCTATTATCTTCATATTTTTCCCTATCTTTTATGCTTTATAGGACCTGAAGACTAACTCAGTCCTAGCAGTTGGGAAAGCTGTTAGCAATCTATATGTTCTCGATAATACTTCTTTCTCTAAAGAAACTATAGAATCATGTATTTCCTCTTTGAATGCTTATTGTTTTGCATTAAACTCTTGTGACTCAAATAAAATGCCTGTAAATGCTATGATTTTGTGGCAAATGAGGTTGGGTCATCCATCAATGTCTATAATGAAATGCATAAATCTGTTGGGAATAAAAGACAATGTTCTCCATGATAATATGTGTGATGTATGTGCAAAGTCAAAGCAAATAAGAGTTTCTTTTCCTCTTTATGGAACCCACAATGACAGTCCATTTGAGCTAATCTACCTAGACATATAGGGCCCTTATGCTAAAGAATCACTGACTGGTGCAAAATAATTCCTGACTATAGTGGAAGATTACAACAAAAGTGTTTGGACATATATGTTGTAGATGAAATCACAAGTACCTTCTATTCTTGCTAAATTCTTTAAGCAAGTAAAAACACAGTTTGGCTCACAGGTAAAACAAGTTCAAACAGATAATGGAAATGAGTTTTTATCTTCCACTTATCAAAGTATGTTTGATGATTTGGGAATTATACACCAGAAATCTTGTGTATATACACCACAGTAAAATGGAACTGTGGAGAGAAAGCACATGCATTACTATAGGTTGCAAGAGTTTTGCTATTTCAAGCTTCTTTGCCTACTAAATTTTGAGGTGAAGCAATTTTCCATGCTACATTCCTGATTAATAGAACATCATCTTCTGTCATTAGGTGGAAATCTCCATATGAAGTTTTATTTGGGAAGCAACCTGATTACAATTCACTCAAGGTGTTTGGGTGCGTATGCTATGCAACAAACTTGCAGCCATATAAAACAAAGTTTGATCCTAGAGCATTCAAATGTGTTTTTCTAGGATATGTAATCGAGAAGAAGGGGTACAAAGTTTATGATTTGGACAATCATGAGGTGGTAATTACTAGAGATGTTCAATTCCATGAGTCCGTGTTTCCTTACAAATAAATTACAGAAGGAACTTCTTCACAACAAACTTCTTTGCTTTTATTTGTTTTTACACATACTGCAGATTCATATTCAGATATTGATCACAGTAACACTAATGATATTGGTACAACAACTTCACCTAGAGCAGATTTTATAGATCTAAATGATATACCTCAACAACATTCAGAGGAAACTGAAGCTGTTAGTCCAGTAACACAAGCTGATGTAAGACCAGCCAGAATAATAAGAAAACTACAGTGGATAAATGACTTTGTTACCAATGCATCCATAAGAGGTCAAGGATTATCAGTTGCTATTTTTGAACCTCTTTTTCTTTCTAGGCATGTACCCAAAACTTATCATTTCCATCAAAATCAAAACATTAACCCAATTAATCGTCACTTCTTGGCAAACATTTCCTCTCTTCAGGAACTGAAGTCCTATAGTGAAGCTTAATAGTTAGAAGATTGGGTTAAAGCTATGCAATCGGAGTTGCAAGCTCTGGAAAGGAATGACACTTGGTTGTTGACAAATTTACCACCTGATAAGACACCCATAAGTTGTAAGTGGGTTTTTAAGCTCAAATTAAATCCAGATGGGACTGTAGAGAGGTACAAAGCTCATTTGGTAGCAAAAGGGTATGATCAGCTGGTCGGAGTGGATTACACAAACTGTTTTTCACCTGTTGCAAATGTTGTTACAATCAGAGTCTTTTTGGCAGTAGCTGCTGCAAACAATTAGTCAGCTTACCAAATGGATGTGAACAATGCCTTTCTACATGGATACCTTGATTAAAAAGTATATATGACTCCTCCCCCAGGTTATGAGAAAGCTAAGGGTGGACAGGTGTATAAACTGAAAAAATCTCTTTATGGGCTTAAGCAGGCCTCTAGATAATGGAATACTGAATTGACCTCTCATTTGAAGCTTTATGGGTTTGTTCAGTCCCAACATAACCATTGTCTTTTTACTTTTACTTCTGGAAAAGTCTTTTTAATCTTGCTAGTGTATGTGGATGATATAGTTATTAGTGGCAACTGTGTTGAAGAAATCAACAAGGTCAAGAAGTACTTAGATGATAAGTTCACAATTAAGGATTTAGGACTAGCTAAGTACTTTCTAGGATTATAAATAATCAGGACTGAGGCAGGCATTCATTTAAATCAAAGGAAATATATCCTTGATTTGCTCACTGACATAGAGCTTCTTATTGCAAAACCTAACTCTACACCTTTTCTAAAAGGTCTTAAGTTGACATTGGAGGAAGGGACTTTACTTGCACATCCTTCACTGTATAGAAGATTGATTGGCCACCTACTTTACTTAAATTTCACTAAGCCAGACATCACATATGGAGTCTAACAGCTTAGTCAATTTGTTCATCAGCCAAGAGAACCCCATGTGAAAGCTACCACTCATCTTTTGAGATATCTAAAAGGGTGCCCTTCTTTGGGTCTTCTCTTTCCTATAGGAGACAAGCTCACTTTGAGAGCTTTCTGTGATGCTGATTAGGCTTTTTGCCCTGACTCCAGGAGGTCCCTCACTGGCTATTGTATTTTCTTGGGATCTTGCCCTATTTCTTGGAAGACCAAGAAACAACACAGTTTCTAAATCCTCTGCAGAGGCAGAATACAGATCTATGGTAGCTACAACGTGTGAACTTCAATGGTTGTCTTTTTTGTTAAGGGATTTCCATGTTCAAGTTCCTCTCCCTATCTCCCTCAAATGTAATAACACAGCAGCTATTTATATAGCATCTAATCCTGTTTTCCATGAAAGAACTAAGCACTTAGATATTGATTGTCACATTGTGCATGACAAGATAAAGGAAGGTTTCATTCAGGCTACTCATCCTTTTTCCACACTTCAACTTGTAGACTTGTTCACTAAGGCTTTGAATTCCCCTACCTTCACTTTCTTAAAGCTCAAGTTAGCCCTTCATGACGTCCATACAAGTCCAGCTTGAAGGGGGGCTAAAAAGATGTAATCAATTTAGATAGTTAGTAGTTACAAAATTCCATTATTTAAAGTAATTAGTTACTAATAACTAATTACAAGGTGTGATGAGCATGAGCTAATGAGCTGTATTTTTCCTTTGTATGTATATGTACTGTATATTGAAAATGAATACATAGAAAACTATTTTTTCTACTGGATCTTGCTCCATTTCTACACTACTGTGATGGCATTTTAATGTTTTATTGACTAAAGAATTCAAAGTAAGTGCATATGAGTAACTATATTTGAAATATTGATATTATTTAATTTGATCGTTCAACGGTCAAATTTTTAAAAGTAGAAATTTAACATTAATATTAAAATATAGTATATCGAATAAATACTTAGTACATATATTAAAAAATAATTCATTTAATTTATTATAAAACTTTTTTTTAAATTATATGACCTTGAATCTAAAATACGTTGATATCCAACCGCAGTTTTTTTTGAAAAAAATACAAATTATGATATTTCCTATTCTTTGCCCCCAAAAAGAAAACAGTGTTAATTTTTTTCCAAAAAAATAAAATTTTCCAAAATAATACAGTCAATTTTTAAAAAAATATAATTAAATTGTTAAATATTTAATATATTCTTATTTTATGTGTTAAATAATTAATAAATATAAATTATTATTTTAAAAATTATTAATGTGCCTTATAATAATAGAGCGATATATTAAGACATTACACTAATTAAATTATATTAACTAAAGTTTTTAATATATGTAAAAAGCGAAATAAAATTTGTATAACATAAAAAATAGAATTTAACTGAAAATCACTACAGATTTTTGTATTTAATTATTTTTCTTTTTTTGTCAACTATTTTTCTCTTATTAACTGGTACTTTTTTATGTATATTATATAAATAATGATTATTCCCGAAAATAATGCTAAAATTGGACGATAAAATGTGGGATTCGTTTCACTCTACTAACTCAACAATTCGGAGCACGTGTGCTCGGGTCTGGGTCCCTGCCGACATAACCCGTGATTCATTCAGCGATTCTCTCTTATTACAACAAACTTGAGTCAACTAACTTAACCAATATTTTTCTTGGTTAAGTTTGATTATCCGAACACATTAATTTCACGCGATTTTTGAATCGTGAAGGAGTAAACCCCATCGTGATTAAGCCACGTGTAATATCGGACATTGAGGACTGGCAATTAACAAAGCGAGAGTGGGTCAATAATCATAAATACAGTGCACAAAGTCCAAGACGCTCTCTTCAGCTACTGGCGCCGTAAATGAAGTGGGGCATATCACTCGCTCCCTAACTGCACGTGACGTGTTGGTTTGTTTGTGAAATTTCGCTTCTTTCTTATTCCACGCCGAATTCTTCGCGGTAACTGAACCCCAGTCAACTCTAAATTAACCACGGTCAAGTTAATTTAAAGCGTCCCTCTTCAGTTCATCCACGTCGTCCACTGGTGTCAGCTGACTGTTTATGACGTCGTTATTGACATGAGAACAAATCTAATCCGCAGGATCCAAAACGACGACATTATTACAATATGACGGCTGCTATTCCGTAGCTTCCTGGGCTTAGCTGTTAGGCATTTGGTGACTTCGATGTCGCAATTCGGTCATAGTATTTTTTTTATAATAATAATACGAGTTATTAGTAAGCAGCCGAGCTGGGACATAATTCGGAGTGCGCGCCATGCTATTGAATTATGTGATAAATTCTCGTTTAATTTAATAATATATACTGGCATATTAAATAAATATTTTTATTAAAATTTAAAATAATTTATAAACTTAATTTTTAAAATTAAGTCTAATTAATTATTTAATTTTTTATATTTATTTTGTTTTTATAATTTATATCAATTTTTAAAAGATTACCTTAAAATTCACTGGCATCTATTATAGTCAGTTTTTATACGTAAAGTGTTAACAGAATAATTTATGTAAAATGATGATATTATTATAAGTTTATAAGTAATTTGCATATTTAGTTTCTGAATTTAAGTTTAATTAGCTACCCGATTCCTCTTGTTCATTATGTATCCAAAATCTATCCGAGTTTTAAAAAACTTATCTCAAAATTCTTTTTAGCCAATTGTAGGTCATAAATTAGTTAATTGGCATTACGTTTTCAATTTAATACACGTATTATAATGAAATGGCAAACCGCTATCTCAAATTTTAATTTTGAAAATAGCCATAAAAAATTTATATCAAAATTTTATCTTTTAAAAAAGAGATGCTTCTTATTTTCCTTCCAAAAATCAATAAATTAATCTCCATGTAAATAAATAAAAGAAGCCTAACCTTCTTTAATCTCCTTAAAAATTTTTGAAAGAATTTTTTTCAAAGCTAAATTTTGGAAAAAAGTTTTGTATTTCATCATAATATGTATGTTAAATAGAAAACATGGACACCAATTTAGCAATTTATTGCTTGCAATAAGCTAAAAGAAGTTTTGAGATGAGATTTTAAAAATTAAGATGTATTTTAGGGATGAAATGAATTTGGAGGTAAATAGCTAATTATGGTACTAAATGTGCAAATTACTTCTAAATTTACACTGTCATCATTATTTTACATGGCTACTCTATTAACACTTTACTAAAGAAATCAACTATAACAGGTAGCACGAAGTTTTGAGATAAACTTAAAAAAGTTGAGATGGATATATATGGATGAAATGAATATGATAGGCTAAGTAAGCAATAAGGTTTAAATTCAAGAATTAAATATGCAAATTACTCCAAGCTTTTCATATAAGGAGAGCATGGTTCGATTTTCAGTAATAATCTCGAACCGAAATAACCAAAAATCAAATTTTAAAAAAATTTCAAAACGAACATTTAGACAAATCAAAATTGAAATACAAAAAAATTGAATAATAAATCAAACTGAACCGGAGTTTTAAAAATGGATAAAAAGGAAAATTTTAATTTAAAGCAACATAATTTTAACGAATTTCGATTAATCAAATTGGAAAAAATCGAACTCAACTAATTAATAAAATTTTAAAAAATTATTAATCAAAATCCAACTAAAAAGAAACGATTTTCAGTTTAAACCCTCGCTTCTATTTTTATACCTTCACGAAAATTCTCTGTTTCTTAAAATTTTTAAAAATGGAAAAAAATCATAAAAAGGAGATAAAGAATAAAAAATATTAACGTTTTATTGTTTTTATTATTTTTTTGAAAAGTAACTTGCTTAAATTGATTACATTAATTTTCTTATAATATAATATTGAAATTTGATTATTTTTACGTTACAAGTTGAAAGGGAATGATAAAATTGCTGTGAGAGGATTAAATCGAAGGTAAATATGAAAATTATCGTAAAAATTAAGACACTATAGTAAATGAATTGAAAGCAATTTACCATGCAAAAACATTCAAAACATCGTTATCCAAGCATGATCATACTCTACGATATATCATGGTCCCAGCGATCATGCACCACTCATTCGGAATAAAATCTTCACACTGGTCAATGAAGTTTTTATACATTTGCTTTTATAGTTAAATCAATTTGAAATTCAAAAAATTAATTAATGCGATTATATATATACAAAATTGACAAATTTTATTATAAAATAAATGAAAAAGAATTATATGAATAAATAAATAAAATAAGAAATTAAACTCTGCGAAGGACATAGAGAAAGCATCAAAGCAAAGAAAGATTTTCCTACAGAAAATTCTATTTTCTATATATGAACACCTCAATCAACCATAGTTTCACACACAAAACTGCTCAATATACGTGGCTATCATCCACTCATAAAAAATATATGCCATAGAAAATAAAAAAAAAAAATCTAAACATACGAAATTCTTTTAAAACATGAAATTCCGACATTGTTTAAAACCAAAAAACAATTCAAAAGAACATATGCAGCAATTTAATAAAAGCACAACAGTTGTTATCAACAGTCCAATACAGTTTGTGCACAGCCTTATCCCCTAAATTATAATTAACAATTCCACTGTTTAATTTCGCCCACCCATATTTACATTTAATTTTAATTATTTTTCATTTAACCCATTTTTTTAAAAAATAGAAGTAGCCTGAGCGTGCAGATAAATATTAAAAAAATCAGAGAATATTTTATTTTTTAGAATATCATTAAAGAGTTGCTAGTATTATATGTATATGGCATTAAGCTCCAAAAAACAACGTGTGAAAGCATAAAACCAAGTCCACAACGTTAGAGATAAAATCTAAGCAACCTCAACTACAATTTCCATTTTCCACTGCCATTTGGTGGTAAGATGTTGACACGTGTTACTCCGAATAAGACTTGGGTCTACGTGTCAAAATTCTATCGGCTCAATTGCATTGATTGAAGAGGTAACACGTCATGAATAGAAGCAGGCTGATTAGGAAAGAGAGAGGGGGGAAAGGAACAAGGGACCAGGCAGGGGCATTAATGTAATTGAAGCAAACTTAAGTGAGCTGCCTTGAGGAAATTGTAATTAGCGATGAGATTAATTAAATAATTAAGGCCTTTGGGTCACTATATAATGAGAAGTAGGCAAGTGAGATAAAACAAGAGAGGTGAGAGTTTCACACACAAATTTGAGAGAAAAAAAGAGAGCTCTGAGCGATTAAGGTTGTGATTACTGGTTTTGCTTTTTACTTTGTCTGTTAATTTTCCCCTCTACTATTCCCCGCTTCTCTGAATCCCTTTCTGCTAATCATCTGTCTTTCAGGTTCTGTTGTTTTTGGGTTTGTTTTTGAGGGATTTTCACGTAAAATTGAATAGAAAGCAAACTTAAAAAGGAGTATTTTCGAAAGCCAGGTGTTTTCAGAATCGAGATCCAGGTTTTTTTACTATTAATTTTCCAGTTTTTTCTACGATTTTCAAGATTTTTTTTCTTTAGTCGAATCAGCTTGAAGGGTTATTTTTTGGTCCCTCAAGTTTGGTTTCTGAATCCAAAGGGGTTGTCTATTTCTATACCTCTTTTTTATTAGAACAAACGCCTGTTCTTTAGTTTGGGTAAGAAGCAGGTAGTTTTTATTTTTATTTTTTATTTTTTTGGTTTAAAGATCTTAAAATTTTCCGTTTGAAGTTGAGAAATTTAGCTTTGTGAGAGAGAAAATGGCAGCTGCAATGGATTTCTACAGCAGTAGACATCTTCAACCTGACCCCTTTATTGGGGGGGAGCTAATGAAAGCACTTGAACCTTTTATGAAGAGTGCTTCCTCTTCAGCTATCCCTTCTCCTTCTTCTTGTTTACCTCCTCTTCCTTCTACTTCTTACGATTACCTTTCTTTCTCCTCCTCTTCTTCTTCCTCCTCCTTTTCAGCTCTTCAACAGCAACAACAGCCCTTTTTGTACTCAGATGGTTGCTCTACATCGACTCCCTTCCAATTTACAAACGGGTTTTCGACCGATGACCTGATGAGTCTCGAACAACCCAGTTCAATTGGGCTAAACCATCTTACCCCAACCCAGATCCAACAGATCCAAACCCAAATCCATCTCCAGAACCAGAATAACTTCCCTTACCAGAATTGCCAGAATCAGAACCGTCAAAGCCTTAGCTTTTTAGGACCCAAACCCATCCCCATGAAGCAAGTGGGTTCGCCACCAAAATCCACCAAACTCTATCGAGGAGTGAGGCAGCGACATTGGGGTAAATGGGTTGCTGAGATCAGACTACCTAAGAACCGTACAAGGCTCTGGCTTGGAACTTTTGACACAGCCGAGGAGGCAGCCTTAGCCTACGACAAGGCGGCTTACAAGCTCCGAGGTGACTTTGCTAGGCTTAATTTCCCTAACCTACGCCACCAAGGTTCTCACATCGAAGGCAAGTTCGGCGAGTACAAGCCTCTCCATTCCTCTGTTGATGCTAAGCTACAAGCTATTTGCGAAAGCTTAGCTGAAAGTCAGAAACAAGCAGGAAAAGTTGAGAAGCAGACCAGCTCGAAGAAGAAAGCCAAGGTGGGAGCTAGTATTCCGGCGGAGGCGGCGGTTGTTAAGGAAGCGGAGTCACCACAGCAGGTAGTTCCTTGTAAGGTTGAGACACTATCCCCTGCGTTGACAGAGAGCGACGGGTCAGGCGGAACCTCCCCTTTATCTGACCTTATGTTTCCTGATTTAGAGGAGGCACCGTTGGATGTTGATTCTGGGAATTTCATGTTGCAGAAGTATCCATCTTATGAGATTGATTGGGCTTCTATTTTATCTTAGATTTTCCATGTTGACTGTTTAAAGTTTCGATCTTGTCAGTTGTTTAAGTATGGAAGTCGTTAGTTTTAGGTTTAAATGGCTGCTGCAATGAAGTTTTTGGCAGTTGCAGAGCCAAGGTCGTCTCTTTTTCTATTTAATATTTTTGGGTTTTAGAATTAGGATAAGTATCGTTGATATGATGTAAAATCTCAACCATGGTCAGCTGGTTTTTGCTCTTGCTCAACCATGGAGAATTTCTCCCTATTGTTGGTGTCCATAGTAATCAATGTAATTGTGCTATTCCATTATTAGTAAGATTTGCTATCTTATGTATCTAAAACAGAATTCTATGTCTATATTTCGCGCAACCAATTTCAGGATTGAACAGAGAAAAGTTCCAGGCTTTGATTATACAAAGATCATATGATTATTCTTCAATATACAGTCTCGAGGGAAATGTCAAAGCTACATACAAGAAAAAGACTCCCTTTGAACAGTACAATTTGATTGTTCTGAAAGAGAGAGCAATATTCACTAACAAAGCATTATATGCTAAGAGATCCAAAATGATGCGCATGCTCTTTTTTGGGATAACTTCCAGTGATTGGAGTGATTTTTTTTTTTTATCATTATCCAATCCTAAATAAATAAAATCTGGTCTCAGATTTTGTTTCTGGCCAATCAATCTCTAGGTGTTTATACTGTAATCGTGGGGGAAAATAGAAAATGGATAATGGCCTTGGTGATAACTGCTGCTCAAAACTAAATTGATCCTCTGCTTCAACAGGAAAAAGCCAAAGGCAGTAGAACTGTAAAAAGGCCCAACATAGTCATTATTCCGGAAAAAGTAAATTAGAAATGATGATTCTGTTTCGAAATTTGCCTTGGATTAAGGCTTTTCAAAAGGCATAAAATTAAAGCTAAGTTTGATTGCACTTGATGATGATCATTAGTACTGTAGTTAATGGTACGCGTGAACAAAGCTCACATCTCCATAGCCATGCATTGTCTTTCTTCTTTTGCAAACTTTTTATGTATGTGAATAAAATTATTGTGTTCCTCACCGAACACGCTGTGCTCACATGGGTTTTGTCTCGTTTCAACCGGAAAGTTGAGAATTTCCCTTGAGAGACAGCAGAACCAAAACCTTGTCTTCTTTTCTTAGCCTTTTTCCTCCACTTTCAAAGTTGCAAAAGGCGTTAAATCAATTATTGGAGACTGCAGTTTTGGTAAGTGAAAATTTCTTGGACTTGTATGCAGTCACATGTTATTGTATTTCATAACCATGTGATTGCGTTCGATCTTTTACTAGCAACAATTTTACATTCATCATTTTGTCCTTATTTTAATAAAAAATAAATTTTAGTTCGAGAGATAATAATATTACTGTTAGAACACCAAGGAACTTCACTAAAATCACTTTTAAAACTCTCTCTGAATTTCGTTTACGAAA
>CANXYI010906899.1:0-11907 GCA_948208565.1 Hura crepitans
TTATACATCTCATAACTTAATTACATCATCAAAATATACCAAAAGCAAAATCTTCTCTTACTTGTGAGGCTTAGGCTTAATTTTTCTTCTTACCTGCATATCACACACAAAATAATGCGCTAAGTGAATTGCTTAGTGGTGTAATCAAAATAATTATCACATGCAGTCATAAAGGCATATTTATTCTAATAATGTCTTCAACATTAACCACCATTATAACAAATATATTTATATCATAATTCATGACATATGTGTGTACACCATTTAATATGAAAAATTAACATGCTCAATAGCATCATAATATACCAACACTTAGCATCACATAAACGTACCACTCATGATTCATAAAATATTGCAAATAATTATATGCCACTCATAAGAACATTGATACACCATTCGTAAGCATAATTAATATTAATATTTTATTCTCATCAAAATTCATTATTTACATAATTATTATTATGTAATGGGTATAAATTATCAAGTTTACTTTAATTAAGTGTACATAATTATTTTTATACTACCCATATTAATGAGAACATAAAAACCTATGAATAATGGGATTATCGTGTGCAATGGTCCATATTTTAGACCTGAAAAACCTATGGATAATGGGATTATCGTGTGCAATGGTCCACATTTTGGACTTGAATGGCTGTTGCACTAGTGTAGACCCATGAAGTGGCCCTGTGGGACCTGAGCGACGGTTGCACCCATGCAAAAATCCAAAATTATCAAATATAGGTTTTTGGGTTAGACTATGAGTAGACCTGTAACTAACATCAAACACAAAAGTGCCTAGTAGCTTTTATCTATCCCTAGTTGATTGGTCAACCTATCCATTTCTAAGTTGTTACTTATATGGGCTATTTTTATATTTCAGTACTTTCCTCATCATTATTTAAACTTAATATTTCATTTTAATACAAATATCATATCAATTTGACAAATGCCAAGAATATTATCTCATTTCCATTATTTTGGCATTTAAGCACTAAGTTATGTGCCTTAATTATTCACATGTGCCTTGCATTTTCTATATTGTGCTTTCACTCACAAATTGGCATTAAAATATTCATTTTTCCATTGAAAAGCACATATCATGATTTAGGCTAATATCAAGGCTTATAAATTCATTAAAAGTAATTAGGCCATTTTAACCACTACATGTACATACTTATATTTTAATATATATTTCAAAATTACAAATTTGCGTCATTTTTACCAAACAATATTCATGATCAACTTATTAAACCCTTTTAGCCATTATTAGTTAACAAGCCTTACATTCTAATTTTTCATTACATTCTGCACCTACTTCTCTTTTTCATGCCAAGAATTGTACAATTCATATATAACTCAAGAAGTATTCAATTTCATACATTCCATGCATATAGAATAAACATACCACTTAGTCACCTCATATATGTAATTATCATACTTATGTAACATTTCGTTCTCCTCATATACTTAAACCATTATAGGTCATCATACATGCATCAATTTTATACATTTTATGACCTATAACTTTATAACTATTCTTGTGACCATTCGGCCACAATTATATCTACACACTCATAGGTTTGTTTAATACAATATCATGTTAAGCATTTTCACTTTATAATTATTAATTCATAATACATCATTAGGTGCCATTATATGGTAATTTACATATATTTATTACCATACACACACTTCCACATGCAAAGGGCCTTTCAGCCATAAGCCATTCACGCACACACATGTGTATACTTAATTCAACACCATACTACTAAATTTATATTTCATAATTCTACATCCATATTACATTATTTAGCCATATTATGATATAAATTCACCTATACGTCACTATAGATGTCTTGATTTTAAGTCTAGGACTTTTTTATGTATTCGAACTTTGACCCAACCCGAAAAGTTCACCCTTACAGTATGGACCCATTCACCTTTTTTCAGGCCTATGATGATAACTAGAGATACTTTCAAGCAACAAGGCAAGCAACTTCGAACCCAAGTCTGCATGAACCAACATGGCACAAGTCTACATGGACTTGATGCTATGAGGTCTGCACCATAGCCAACCTAGACTAGTGAGCCCAAAGCCTAAGGTCCACACGGATTAATCTAACCTAGCCAAAGCCTATGGATTGGTGGGAAAATCTATGCCTATGTTCGTATAGACTAAGCCGTACAAGTTTGCACGGACTAAACTAACATAAAACTTCCAGAAGTGTGGAATTACTATTTAGGCATTGATTCCTAACCCTAATAGGACTATACTTCTTTTAAATGGGAAAGTTATTCGCCAACATTATAAATACCCTTGCTATTAACCTATTTTAATAAAAGGAATACACACAAGACATGATTAAAAACAATTGACATAGGATTCGCTCTACTAATCCTAAGCCCTTAATAAAATAATCATTCTTCCAAAACCCAAACATTGTCTTGTTGCTTTGTGCTAACGTTAAGGTAAGATCTGAGGCTCCTTTCATCAGATTCATTCATTTATTTGTGTCATTTGTTGTAACTAATGACCTCCCATGGTTAATTGTCATGTGAGGTGGTTCTATGTAATCCCTACAATAATTATAATAGTAGGTTAACCTTTTAAATCGGTTTGAGAATGTTCTAATCATTCATGGAAAATTGTAATTGCACTTACATTCTAGAGCTAATGACTAAGTCTACACAAACCTATTTTAAATGATAGGAGGTTCGTATGGACCTATAAATGTGTATGTGATAGAAGGTCTGCATAGACCTATAAATTGAATATATACGTAATATAAGGTCTGTATGAACCATTCTATGATAACAGTACCATGTTTGCCTTGTTTATTATGTTTTAACATATTCTATTCACCATGTTAGCATGCCCTTATAACTGTATCAATATTGTATGATCATTATGTTCCTTAATATGCATGTTATTAATATTTTAGAATTAATGTAGGTCTACACGAACTCCCTATCACAAGGATTATAGTCTGCATAAACATATAAGTCTTTTGCATGTTTATTCTATTTTATAGTCTGCATGGACTCCCTCTCATGAGGACCATAGTTTGCATAGACAATCATCTTTGATTTCCAGTCCTCGCATGTATTTATATTTCTCACCTTCTTTATGGGTTCTTTATATGTTCTTTATCTAGTATTATTAACCTGTTCTCGTTTGAGGTGTATACTAGTGACCCTTCTCATTGGAGTGGAGGTTCGAATGGACATCATATCATTTATGCAGTAGTCCACACGGACTCATGTTAGAGCCTCATAGAGTCCACACGAACTAGTCAAAGTATAAATTGGATCATTCTAATGCCTTATTTTATTTTTTTTTGTTTTGTACTTATTATGTCTTTTGGTTTAATTTAGGTTGTAATAGGTAGTAAATAACTTATTTTACACATCAATTGCTTAACTTTCACATCAAATGATTTTATACATAATTAATTGGTGTTTTCTTAAATAAAATGGTTTTAAGTTTTCTTTAATCAAAAGTCACATGAAAAATGTATTTTAATAAAGGCCAATCTCTTAGAGACAGGAGTTGGGCAATTACTGCCAATTCCTATGGAATTATGGGTAATTATCAAGTCAAATAACAACTAATGAATAACCCATTTTTTAGATGTACAATATATCATTTTTCTTTTAAATACTGCAATTTGCTTCTTATACATGGAAATGTGACATAATTACTTTAAATATAATGCATGCATACTTAATATGGGATTAATAAAAATTACAATATACAAAGAAGGCATATTATTCAAGCATAAATAAGACATGAAATTTTGAACCCTTCTAGTGTAGAAGATCAAAGGTCTTGGTGTAGAGGCCAAGTGGCGACTTCGCTAACCACTCTCGTCCTCGGTAAAAATATCATAATCTCTACAATCACTATATACACATTTTCATGCCAAAGCCATCTTTTCTTTTTACACTTATATAACATTTTTTTTTATAAAATATGCTTTATTATCTCATTTCATTCCCATAATCATAATTTAAATGTCAATTTCATCTATACCACATAATTCACCCAAATTCACACACACAAGGCCATTTGGTGACACTCATATTTCTTCCATATTGCATTAGACATTCATAACCCAAATTATCCTATAATCATAATTTAAATGTTAATTAATTATTCACATAATAATTAGGCATTTATACACACACACCCACACACTATGTATATATATTAAAACATGCCTTAAATGCAATAATTAGGTCAACTACACATACCTAGCATGCTTGAAATACCCTACAAGGCTTGACTAAACCTTTGTTTGGCCCTTATCATGACCCTGCTCCATTTTAGCAATTGCCCATTATAAATTCAATTTTAGAAAATTCATATAAAATCATATGATATCCAAAAATTACAAATGACCATATTTTTTTACTCTTGGGCACCAACAAATTAAGGAAAAAATATCAATTTTCAAAAGTTCTTACCTGAACAAAAAATTGATACTATTCATCTAACCTAATTTTTGGCATTTCCTTCAATTTTCCTTTGGTAACTCACTTAATTATGCATCTAAGGGCCTTGGAAATGTAGTATAATTGGTTAGATGTAGAAATTAGAGGCTTAAAATGGAGGAAAGCTTAAAAAAATGGAGAAATTTCTCCCTTAGAAGTAATCGAGTAGAGAGAGATGTGAGGGAGTGAATTTTGTGAGGTTTGACCAAAATAATTGAAATGTTGACCTATTCATACTTATTGGATAATTTCATTTTTAATGAATTTTTTAATTTTTTTCTCTCCCTCATTTTAAGTCCTTTTTCTCTTATTCAACCTCTCAAAATTAAATTAATTATGTCCACACATACTCTAAAAACTAAAGCTTAAAAAATGAGAAAATTGAATTAAATTGTCATTTTTATGCATCTCGATATTCAAATAAAATACTTCCTAACCTTTAAAAATTCTAATTCCAACACCATTATACTTGTTAGAATTTTTGAGTAGTAGGTCATATAAGTTTTAGAATTTTTTGAGCAACTTTAAAAATAATTTATGATTTAGCTTTGCCTTAGTCACTATTCATAAGATATTACCGTAAAAACTTTCTTAGCTTTTTTAAACAACTAAACTAATTTAAATTGATTTCAAAATTTGCCCAAAATTATTTTATGACTAATATTATCATTTAGTAGCTTCAGTGTACCTCGAGTCTCGAGAACACTATTCACCCCAGGAAAGTGCTATTTATAAAAATTGAAATTTTTGGGTTGTTACAATACTTCATCTCTTAAAATAAATGTCATCCTTGGCATTACCTGGTTTAAATAAATACTAGTATTGCTCATGCATTTTAGCTTTTAACTACCATGTTGCTTTTTCCACCCTATTATTCTTTTAAGCAACCTTCACCAATGAAAATGACTTATTTCTCAACTCTTTGACCTCTCTAGCTAGGATTCTAATGGGTTCTTCTTTATATAACAAATTAGATCTCACCTTAACCTCTCCTATTAATAGGACATGTATTGGGTCTAATCTATACCTTTTAAGCATAGAGACATGGAATCCATCATGGTTCTGTTGAAGTTCTAGTGGCAGGGATAGTCTATAGACTATTAGCCCCATATGTTTAGTCACTTCACATGCCCAATAAACCTTAAACTTAGTTTTCCTTTCTTGCAAAAACATAACACCTTTTTCCAAGGTGAAACCTTGAGAAATTCTTTATCCCCCACTTCAAACTCCATATCTTTCCTCTTGATATTAGCATAGGACTTTTGTCTATCTGAATCTATCCTTGATTATCTTTACCTTCTCCTTAACATCTTTGATTAAGTCTAGTCCTATGAACTTGGTTTCACTAAACACATTCCAACATATTGGTGTTTTACACTTTCTTCCATACAACACTTCATAATGAGCCATTGCTAGACTTGCTTGATGGCTATTATTATAAGCAAAATCTTCTAATGATGGATAGAGATCCCAACTACCATTGAACTTAATGGCATAACTTCTTAATATATCTTTAAGCACCTATTAAAGATGCTTTATCATAAGCATAACATTATACATGTATATCATAATATCAAATCACTCAAGTATCATAAGATTACCTGAATAACTCTTTCTGAATTTTTATTAGTATATGGATGAAATGCATACTAAAATTCCATTGAGTACCAATAGCATTGTGAAGTTTCTTCCAAAACTTCAAAGTGAATTGTGGGTCATGATTTGATACTATTAAGGATGGCACTCCATGTAATCTTACTATCTCATCACTATACAATCCTGCAAACATTTCCATGGAATAGTCCATCCTCACTGGTACAAAATGAGCTATCTTAGTGAGATAATCCACCACAACCCACATTGAATCATGGCTATTTCTTGTTATAGGCAAACCAAGTACAAAGTCTATGGTGACTCTATCCCATTTCCATTTGGAATTACTATAAGATATAGCAAACTAGAAGAAACTTGATGTTCTACTTTCACCTATTGACAAGTGAGGCATCTGGTCATATATTTTCACATATCTCTCTTCATACCAGGCCACCAATATGACATCTTCAAATCATAATACATCTTTATGCTACCAGGATACATAGAATAAGGTGCATTGTGTGCCTCATCTAAAAATTGATTATTTAATTCCTCAATGTTTGGAACTCAAATTCTGTTGTGGTAATACAAACATCCATCACTCTTTATTTCATACCTAGTGGCTTTAACCTCTTGGATTGCACTTATCACACTCATCAACCTATGATCATCCTTCTATCTATCTTTAACTTGCTATAATAAACTTAGCTTAACTTACATCTCTACTAGTAAAGTATTATTAGATATAAGCTAAAATCTGACATTCATAGCTTTCATGGTTGCTATGAATTTTTTGCTCAAAGTATCAGCCACTATATTAGCTTTGCTAGGATAATAATCAATCATACAATCATAATCTTTTATCAACTCCAACCATCACCTCTATCTAAAATTTAACTCCTTTTATGTCAAAAGATACTTCAAACTCTTGTAATTTGTGTATATGTAATTCTTCTCACCATAAAGATAATGTCTCTATATCTTCAATGCAAATACTATTGCTGCTAACTCTAAATCATAAGTAAGGTAGTTCATCTCATGTGGCTTCAACTATCTAGATGCATAGGAAACCACCTAACTTTCTTGCATTAGAATACAACCCAACCTATTATGTGAAGCATCACTATAAATGATGAAATCTTTCTGATTGAACTAAAATTAGAGCTTCTGTTAACATTGCCTTAAGCTTATCAAAACTCTCTTGAAACTTTTCATCCCAATCAAACTTGACATCTTTCCTTAACAGATTAATCATAGGAGCTATTATTAATAAAAAAAACCCTTGACAGATAGTCTATAGCATCTAGCTAATCTAAGGAAAATTCTAATTTTTGTGGTGTTCCTTAATGGCTTCCATTTCATAACAGCTTCTATCTTACTAAGACTAACTTGAATTCCCTTTACAAAAGCAATGTGCCCTAGAAAAGACACCTCATTGAGCTAAAACTCACACTTGCTGAGTTTGGCATATAGTTTCTCTTTCCTTAAAAACTATAGAACAGTTCATAAATGTTGATCATGCTCTTCTCTACTCTTAGAATACACTTGAAAGTCATCAATGAAGATAAGAACAAACTGATATAAATATTGCCTAAAAATTTTGTTCATCAAATCCA
This sequence comes from Hura crepitans, assembly GCA_948208565.1. NCBI lineage: Eukaryota > Viridiplantae > Streptophyta > Magnoliopsida > Malpighiales > Euphorbiaceae > Hura > Hura crepitans. Next base: position 7,707 of record CANXYI010906899.1, read on the forward strand.
CAAAAAGCTATTAGAGCATTGGTAAGCCCAAATGGCATTACAAAAAACTCGTAGTGACCATATCTTGTTCTAAATGCTATTTTTGCCACTTTAAACTCTTTTACTCTTAATTCATAGTAACGGGATCTTTGGTTAATCTTGGAGAACACTCCTGTACCCTTTAGCAAATAAAAAAGTTCATCAATCTGTGGCAACATATACTTGTTCTTGATAGTCACTTTATTTAGCTGATGGTAATTTACACGTAATTGAAAGTACCATCCTTCATTTTCATAAATAGCACTAGTACTCCCTAAGTTAAAACACCAGACCTGATAAAGCCTTTATCCAACAACATTTGAATCTAGATCTTCAACTCCTTTAACTCAGCCAAAGCTTTTCTATAAAGAGCTATGGATACTGGAGCAGTGCCAGGTAACATTTCTCTACTAAACTCGAGTTCTCATTTTAGAGGTAAAGAAAGTAACTCTTTTAGAAATACATCCATGAATTCTGGCACTATAGGTATGTTACTAGCATATAGTTTGCCACCTTAGGTATCAATCACATGAGCCAAAAAGGCTGAAAAACCTTTCTTCAATAAATGTCTTGCTGTCTCCATCGAGATCACATTAGACATAAAATCTATCCTCTCACCTACTACTATAATCTCAGCCTATCTTTAGCTATAACTATTAAACTCTTTATCTTACAATCTATTATTGCCTAATACATGGACAACTAATCCATGCCCAATATTATAATAAACTCATCAAATGATAGCTTGATGAGATAAGCCAAAAATGGGTGTTTTGTACTATTAATAGACATTTCATGTAAATTTTATTTACAATAACATGATGGCCTAAGGAATTGCTAACCAAAATTTCTAGGTCTATAAATTTTAATTCTAACCCCCAGCCTTGTGCTTGTGATATGTAAACATATGAATGTATAGGCACTAGATCAATCAAAGCTAAAATAAGTGAGTCAAAGAGATAAAATGTACTAGCTATAACATCTGGCTCATTAGCCTCCTCTCTTACCCTGGTAGCATATTGTCAAGTAGGAGCTCTATGCTCAGCTCTAGACTCTACTTTATCCCTTTAAGCTCCCTCTGGCTTATCTCTTGGGTTCCCCTTTTGTCCTCAGATGGAAATTTGTGTTGATCCATGTCTACCCTCCACTCTCTTGGGGCAATCTTTATAGTAATAATCTGGTGAACCACACTCAAATTCTTCTACCAATATTCCCCTTTGTGTCTCTTGTGGCATTTCAGACATTGAGGAATCTATCCACCTCTAGCTGTGGAACTAAGTGTACTTATTTCTTATGGCTGCTAATCAATCTACCTTTATTTTGGTTTCCCTAGGTTATCTTCTGAGACTGACCCTATTTCTATAATTGTGCCCCATATTGATTACCCTTGAATTTCTTACTTATTTACTGAGTAAAACTGGATGCTCTAAGACCATAAGATCTTTTTTTTTATAATATTCTCACTTCTCCTTCTATATTTTCTCAGTAGATTGACATATTGACACTAACTGATTAAAATTTTATATCTTTATGTGAACTACTTGAGACTTAATCTCTATATATAACCTTTTCTCAAACTGCATGCATGTATCAGCCTTTATAGTGATAGTATCTTTAGTATAGCAGTTAAGCATGGAAAGTCTTTGTCATACTTTCCTATAGATTTCTACTCATGTTTAAGGTCTATAAACTACTGCCTACAATCATCCAAATAATCTTCAAGTATATACTTCTTCTAAAACTCCTCTAAGAAAATATCCCAAGTCAGCTCCTCTTCTAACTTATATTCTACCAAGTCATTACACCATTTCAAAGCTTCTTCTTAAAGTAGAGAGGAGGCATAAATCACTTTCTCAGTCGGTGTACAATGTATATGCTTTATTATTTCTCTATGTGGTCTAGCCAATACTCGGCTGTCTCAAGATCTACCTCATATTTTCCCTTGAAATCTTTTGCTCCCATTCTCTTTACTCTCTCTAGGTAAGTCTTTTAGAGAGCTAAGGGATTTTCCTACTGCTGTAGTGCTAGTGGTGGAGTAGCCACTGTATCTTATCTTAACAACTATAGCATCTCTTGTATAAAAGTTAGTGGACCCACCCTAGGCTGCTTATGATGCATGTCTAGCAGCACTCCTAGACAAGAATGCCACTCTATCAGCCTCTTATCCCACTAACATAAAAGCTTGCCTTTTTTCTTCCTCTCGAGGAGTGCTCATCTTAACTGCAGGCATAAGAACAATTGATAAGCCTCAGTATCATTAAAGTATGTTATGTATAGACTTAACCCCTATAACACTCTTATACTATCCAAGAACACCTAAATCAGAGCTCTGATGCCATAAGATGTGACACCTCTTACCTAGTTTAGTGCTAATCGATTTCCATACACAACTAAAGTGTGCGCACAAAATATGTTATTGACACAAACTTATTACTCATGTTTATTTAAAAAATCTTCTCAAGTATTAACTTCACATACAAATTTTTCATTTCTAAAAACTTTTCAAAACCAAGTTACATATTTAAAATTAGGAATCCTCAAGCCAAAATTTTGATAGCATAATGGTTATACCAGGTAATATCCAAAATTTTAAATTGTAACTTGTAATCTAGAAAAATACTTTTATATTTTTTCCACATACATTTCCACCACTCTGTAATCTTTTTGATCACTCCAAACACCATCACAATAGTATATAGTCTCAACCTGAGGAAAAGATGTTAGTTATGCATAAATCAACTTAAAAGCATTTTCAAATTCTAGTTACAGACCCATTTATAGATTTACAAAATATGACATGCTGTGGCTTAAGCCCAAGACTAAATATATCTAACCTAAGAGTGTAATTAATATTGTCTATACATCTCATAACTTAATTATATCATCAAAATATAACAAAAGGAAAATCTTCCCTTACTTGTTTAGATGTCTTGAGGCTTAGGCTCAATTTTTTTTCTTACCTGTGCATTGCAAACAAAATAATGTGCTAAGAGAATTGCTTATTGGTGTAATCAAAATAATTATCGCTTGTAGTCAAATAGGCATATTTATTCTAACAATATGTATATTGATATCAACCACCATTATAACAAATATATTTATATCATAATTCATACCATGTGTGTGTACACCATTTAATATGAAAAATTAACATGCTCAATAGCATCATAATATACCAACACTTAGCATCATATATACATACAACTCATGATTCATAAATAATGCTAATACTTATATGCCACTCATACGAACATTGATACACCATTTGTAAACATAATTAATACTATTATTTTATTCTAATCAAAATTTATTATTTACATAATTATTATTATGTAATGGCTATAAATTATCAAGTTTACATTAATTAAGTGTATACTATTGTTTTTATACTGTCTATATTAATGTGAACAAAAAAACTTATGGATAATGTGATTATCATGTATAGTGGTCCACATTTTGGACTTGAACGATTGTTGCATTGGTGTAGACCCATGAAGTGGCCTTATGGGACCAAAACAGTGGGTACAACCATGTAGAAATCCAAAATCATCAAATACAGGTTTTTGGTCAGACTGTGAGTGGACTCGTAACCAATATCAAACACAAAAGTGCCTAGTAGCTACTATCTATCCCTAGTTGACCGGTCAACCTATCCATTTCTAGGTTGTTACTCATATGGGCTATTTTTATATTTTAATACTTTCCTCATCATTTTTTAAACTTAATATTTTATTTTAATGCAAATATCATATCAATTTGACAAATGCCAGGAATAGTATCTCATTTCCATTATTTTGGCATTTAAGCACCAAGTCATGTGCCTTAATTATTCACATATGCCTTGAATTTTCTATATTGTGCTTTCACTAACAAATTTGCTTTAAAATATTCAATTTTCCATTGAAAAGCACTTACCATAATTTTAGGACTATATTAGGGCTTATAAATTCATTAAAAGTAATTAAGCCATTTTAACCACTACATGTACACATGTATATTTCAATGCATATTTCAAAATCACAATTTTGCATCACTATTACCAAACTATATTCATGATCAACTTATTAAATCCTTTCGGCCATTATTAGTTAATAAGCCTCACATTCTAGTTTTCCATTCCCTTTTACACCTACTTCTACTCTTCTAGCTAGGAATTGTGCAATTCATATATAACTCATGAAGT
>CANXYI010906919.1:0-12202 GCA_948208565.1 Hura crepitans
TTATTCCTTGTTACCCTTGCCTTGATTCACATTTCCCTTTGTCCTAACCCTTGGAAGTTTCTGCTTCCTTCTATCGCTTTTTATGTAACCAAATTTTCTAGTTATTATATGTTTATCTATATGCTTATAACCATAACATAACCATTAGATACACTTTACTCCATTATAACCCTAAATATCTACCTAATTCCTTTTCCTTAGCTCCATCTAACCTATTTTATATCAAACCCATATCATTTTCCCTTTAATTCCCTTTCTATTCTCGTCAAAATGAACTTACACACATTTAAATATCCTTATTTACCTTTATTTAGAATCACAACATGAATATTACTTATGAGATTCTTACACGAGTACACTAATGCCCTCTCACTTACCTCTCTTATTAAAGTTTAATTATTCTCTTTCAAACTCACTTAATGTAAATGTGATTCTATTGTAATAATAATGTAAAATGTAGTACACTTTTTTAAAAGCACATACGTGATGAGAAGTATGTCCTCTTCTTCTCATTGTACTTATTCATTTGCACCTATTCTTGAAATCACTACATACATGTTCTATCAATTACATAAAGAACCAGATATTCTACCCAATTGCATCGAATTTATTCCATGCAAGCTAAATTGGAACTTAATTCCCTTTAAATGGTAGGGACACAATACACACAAGGAAAAAACCTTAAATTCATATTTGCTGTCATGAAAAACCCGAATAAAATGCTAAAATTCATGACAGCTACACTTTTGTGCAACACTAATAACACTTTTCCATTCAAATAACTTACATGCAGGCATCCCATACCAAAGCATAAAAAAAAAAAACCAAGGAAGGGTTAAAAGGGCCTACCTCTCTGTAGCGGACTCGTTCTTCCCTTATAGCCGAAATTTGGTTTCGTTAACAACCACGACATCCCTCTCATGCATTTGAATTGCTTCCCTCTTGTTAATTTGATTCTCTTGCAATTCAATTACCTTCAAATTCTCAATAGTAAGAAAAAAAACTCAACCAAATTATTTACGACATCTTTAAGTCCTACCATTGCCCTCTCTTCTTATTTTTTATTGTCGACATTAATAAATTCCCCTCTCAATTGATCCTTCCTCTATCTCCTATGATAATTGCAATGTTAAGTTGTATTCTTAGACCTTTAATTCAGCTGCTAACTCTCCTCTTGCTTTTCCCTTAATGTCGTGCTTTGCTTCCCCTTTTTTTTCTTTTATTTTCCTCTTTTCTATTCTCTTTTCTTTTTTGTCCTTAATCCTAAATCAAAAGAAAAAGGGTGATTGAAAAGAGCTTAAGTCAGTTCCCTTTAATTAAAATGGTAAATTACCACTTCAATCCTTCTTTCTTTTATCCTTATTTTAATTTATATTCCTCACTTCATTCCCTTTTTATATCTTCATATTACTTTTTTATATGCCTATGTATATGCAAATCCTTTTCACATATGTTAAGGATCACAAAACTAATTTTAATAAACCAACCCTATTTTTTGCTTAATAACCTCTGATCATTCCTACTTGGATTAGTTGAACCACTTGTTAGTTATTTAGTCTTAGTCTTTTTCGAATGTCACATCAAAATATTTAGTTTAACATGTCACTCTCATTAAATTAAATCAATAAATTAAAAATATGTCATTAGAAATAAATTTAACTCAAGGACCTAACCTAAATTTGAAATGACCTAATTCAAAAATGACTCAAAATCAATGATATAAATAACCCGATCCGAACTTGCCTTACCTAACATGTTTGCATGTCTAAAGAAATACAACTTGATCAATAACAAAATCAAAATGAATAGTGAGTCTACCTATAAATTGAATGGAGAAACTAAATCAAATTCTTGCTTTTTTTAAAAAAAAAGTAAAAAATCAAATTCAATTGCTAGTGTGTGTATATATACTTTTTTTAAGAAAAATTACATTATTAAAGGTAAAATAAAAATTGAATCCTATTCTCTTAATATACTTATTTTAACTTGTTAAAAAAATAAAATTTATGAATATTTTAATTATACGTTATCCGATTTAATCATAAAAATCATAAACTTTTCCCTTTTTTAGCTTAGTTTTTCTTTATTATTATATGAATATCCGTAACTGTTTGATTATATTTTATATAAAAGATAAGGTTTTTACATTTAAAATCTTGATTAAAAATTTTTCCTTTGTTTTTTTTATATGAATGCAAAAATTAAGTGGTATCATGTACCTAAATTTTAGGGATATTCTTTTTTTTTTTTCTCTTTCAATTTGAATGAGGTATTTTGATTTATATTTGATGCCTTAGACTTTTGTTTATCTTTTTCTAAAGTGCCTAAAATTATTTATTTTCGGTTCAATTGCCAAATTTCTTAGTTGTGTAATAGAAATTTTTTAGACAAAAAAAAATACTCTGTGGTTATATTTATTTTATTTAATTGTAAATTAAAGAATAGACTTATTCTTATGAAACCGCTAAATTCAACCATTTTAGCATATACTCTAATATTCAATTTTTTATGTCAAAAAAAAAATCAAATTTTTAAATGTACATTATTCAATACATTATCATATAGAAATTAATATTAATATTATTCTATTATACTTTTAATATTGACGGACAAATAAAGCTATTATACATTTTATATCTCAATATATTTGCAAATTATTTTCAAAAATTAAATAGTAAAAGAAATATTCAACATTTTTAATGTAAATTATTTTAACACATTTATTTAGTAAAATCATACCCAAGTTTGGTAAAATCGAATTTCTATATAAAAGCATTTTAGGTTCAAAAGAAGCAAAGCATAAAAATATTGATTTTACTTTTTACATATAATTTCTTTTAGAATGCATACATTATATCGACTTGCAATAAAGAATTAAGTTAGAAAGCTTTAATTTCATACAAAGATTAAATTAACTCATAAAATCATAAAAATATTCAAAATAATTTAAAATTACAATCAAAACTAGTGATTAAAAAAATAATTACTCATATAACCACTAAAGTTATCCCTATATATAGCATCATCCTTATTTTTACACTTTTAAAACTATGAGAAAGTACAAAGAAAAGTTTAATAATTGAATAAATAAAAATGAAAAAACCTATACTTTTGCTTTAATTAATTCAATAAATAAATATCAATGATTTAATTCAATTAGTTTTTATATGCTGCGACAAATATAAAATAATTATCATTACAATATTTAGAATCTAATAGCTCTTAGTTGATCATATTAGAAACGTAGCATTTGAGGTGATAGGGATCTCTTAAAGATTAGGATTATGTCCACAAGAATCATGGTGGTGGAATAAGGAGGTACAGAAGGTTATATAAGAAAAGAGGTACTGGTATAGGAGATTGCCTATAAGAAAAGATAAAGAAATCTTTGAGAAATATAAAATGACTATGAAAACAGCTAAGAAAGTGGTTAATAAGGCTCGAGGTAAATCTTTAGAAGGTTTGTACCAAAAGTTAGGAACACGAGAAAGGGAGAGAAATATATATAAGCTGGCATTGCTAAGAGAGAAAAACAAAAATGATTTGAAGGGAGTTAAGTGTATTAATGAAGTTTTGATAGGGGACAAGAAAATCAAAGAATGATGCAAAGGCTACTTTGAGTACCTATTCAATGATAGATAGAAAGATAATTGTATAAATATTGATATAGATGGGATAGATAGGAATCTTAATTACATGCGTAGAATCAAGTTTACTAAAGTTAATAAGGCTTTAAAAAATATGAAATCTAGAAAAGCATATGGCACATAAGATATCTAATTAAGGTTTGGAAGTGCTTTGGAGAAAAAGGAATAACATGGCTAACCAGGCTATTCAATTGTATCTGTAGAAAAGGAAAGATACCAATTGATTGGAGAAAAAGCATTCTAGTTCTTATATATAAGATAAAGGGGATATACCAAATTGCACCAACTATTGTGGTATCAAATTAATGAGACATACAATGAAGCTTTGGGAAAGTGATTAAGCACCAACTCGAGGACATTACAAAGGTGTCTGAGAATTAATTTGGTTTTATGCCAAGTAGATCTACAATAAAAACTACATTTTTGCTAAGGTGTTTCATGGAGAACTTTACAAAAAAGAAGAAAGACATTTGTTTTGTTAGTTATATGCCCTAGAACACATATGTAATAGGGATATTTTAAGTACGTTAAACATTTATTAATAAAAGGCATATTTTATTATGTAATATTTATGTTAATTCATTTGCTTGATAATTATTTTAAACTTTATAATAAAGTCTATGGTATAAAATTAAAGTGCAAAGAAAATCATAAAGATTTCATGATGTGAAATTCCTATAGCATGCAAATACGATAGTAACAAAATTATCCTTAGTTATAGTGTTAACAAGATAGGGCATTGTTAATGAAGATAGACTAACACATGTTATACTCTTTAACTAGGTTAAGCAGTAGTTCTCATAAGTTATAGGTATGGTGATGCTTAAAATTAACATGTGGATACTTGTTTGAGAAACAAGTTCATTGGAGACTCAACATGAGATCTTCACATGGATAGTCAATGAACTTATATTATCATATCAAAGGTGCAAGTATCCTTAGACTTGAGATCCCCAATGTATCTTAAATATCAAGTGCTACACTTTGATCTAATGCTTTTATTTCATCACGAAGTATACATAGCTAGGAGATTGGGTATAACATGAGATACTTGAAGGTAGTTGAGCGATCAATAAAAGATTCACCACCCCAGATTATAGTGGGGAGTTTATCTCATAGTTCTAATATAAATTTTTATTTAGACATCTCTGGCAAAAGGAAGATGCAATTGTGAATGAGATTCACGAGGGCATTTTAGGAATAAAGATGTGAATACTAAAATTAACATATTCATGGCTTGATTATACATACTTAATTAAGCATTGAGTTGACACAAGTCCATGCTCAAACCTGAATGAGAAAAAGTGTAGTGAAAGGAGTAATTACACGATAACTAAATATGAAAGGGTAAAATGGTCAAAACATTAACTTTTTGACACTTGGATAATCATGTTGTATGGTTGGATTTCTCTCTTGACTTATATTTAAGTTAATTTATTAATTGATAATTAATAATGATTTTAAGGAGTTGAAACCATAGAATCCCAATTCTACTGGGATTCTGATTCACTTATCTACTACCAACGTGTTTCAAAAGCCTAAAAGATCACAGGCATAAAGAATTCAAGTTTAAGATAAAATATATGATATTTAATGACATGAGATGTCATTTAAGGATGAAGAAATAAAGTCAAAAGGATTATTGGGGTTCCAATCCAAGAAGTAAAAAAGTATAATAGAAAAGCTTTATGCGAATAGAATAGAAAGCCTAATACACATGGAGCATAAAAGGGCCTATTAAAATGAGTTTAATTAGGCCCAATTGGGTTAGACTTTTAAGAGTTAAAATGACTAATATTCTAACCTAGTGCTGAATGAAAAATGGGGTATAAAAATCCCTTTAAAGGTTCGGCCAACATAAGAAAGATTTTACACTTTTTTGCCTTATCTTTTTCTTCCAAAAACCCTACCCACCACTTTTTCTAGTCTTTAACAATTCTACTTGCCTTGTTGCTCTTGGAGAGTTTTTGGACTTATTTTCTAATGTGGATTACCTTGGATGTGTTCCTGAAGTATATCATTATGATTTGCAATAACCTGATGAGAAGAAAAATTCAAAAGGAATCGACTTGACAAAAAATGGCAAAGCTTCTTCAAACCAATTGGTCCATTTTTTTATTTTCTATTTTTTGACCTTCCACCCCATGTTTGGAGATCAAGACCATTTATGTTTTCACTATGCATGAGGTATTAAAATCCTACACATTTGGTTTTCATAGACCTAGAAAAAGCATATGATAGAGCACCAAGAAAAGTTATTTGGTGGGCTCTGGAGACTAAAGATATTCTTGTTAAATGTATAAATATTATTAAGGATATGTACGAGGGAAAAGTTATAAGTGTGCGAGTTGAGAAAGGTGTCACACCCAAACCTTCTGTAAACATAAGAGTGACCTAAAGAACTACTAAAATTTCTTTCTTTACTCTATAGAAATGGTCAGGCATCTGTTGTTAATTACCATAACATTCACTAAGGTTACTAAAACAAATTCTATAAAACACGCCTTTGTCGTTATTAACAACCTTATTATGTTTATACATATACCTACAAGCCATTTTGCTCTAGAATACATAATATGGCTAAGCACATTTTATAGGCCTCACATATCATACCAAAACATATAACTACAAAGGCTGGAATACCTATAACAAAGCAAAAGTATAGACTGAAACTTTACCAAGCACTAAAGAAGTAGATATATACAAGGGTATATTCTTTTGATACCTTTTAGCTAATCACTTCGCTAGATCTAAAAATGTTGAAATTAAAGAGGTGAGTACACTAACTCAATAAAAGGATAAATATTGTGTGATAACTCAGTTTGCTATATTTTACTTTTGATCTCACATGCATTTTATTATCTTTTCAATATATCTAACACTTGGCACCATTATTTATTTATTTCCACAAGTTTCTTACACTAATAATACCCAAATACTTAGTAATTCTTTTTCCATTTATAATTCAATTGCCATTCTCTTATGCCTTCACCATTCTCTCTCTTTTTTTTAGTATATTTACTTTAAACATTATAATTTTTTAACAACCATATGTGTATGCGTCACATTGTGTTACCTATCTAATCCATATATTTCCTCTACTCATTACTTATTCTGATATTAATTTTACTTAAATTCTCATTAAACCATTTCATTTATTTTATTTTAATTCACATTTCCTAAATACAATCCATTCAATTTATTTTATTCCTTTTCATTGATATTATTAATATTATGCAAAATCCTCATTTATTTTCATATATACGTATGTCTTATATTTCTTTTTATTCCCACCTAATGAATATATTTTATTTAAATACATTTACTTACTTATACACATATAATTATATTTTTATGTATTTATTTCTTCAAGGCATTCCATCCATAATTATTCTCAAATGCCTTTAATTTCCATGTTTTATTTTCTCTTGTTTTACTTAGTAATTTTTTAAGCACTCATTTATTATTTTTAATTATATTTGTTTTAATCCAATTAACTACTTTCATAACAATTATATCTTTCCACATATTTTTATTCTTGTCATGTATAATTTTTTTTTACTTCTTATTATATACATTACATTATTTTCTCAATTGTGTAATTAATCTCTTATTCTTAATAGCATACTTATATTCTTTTATGTTTTCCATATTACTTTACTTGATTTTATATATATACATACATACATTTCTATGTATCTTATATAGTTTCAATAATTATTCAATCATTATATAATTTTATACATAAATATTTCCTACCTACACTTTCATTTATGCATGCTAAATAATTATGTCTAATTACATTATAAAACCTTCATTATTTCTCCTATACTATTTTTGGCCTAAAAAACATTTCCTATTTTCACTTATCCTTTTCCTTAATACCATGCTTCCATAGTTTCCTTTAGTGCCTAATTACATATACAACCCATTAATTCCATCCATCAATTTATAATTCTAAAATCACTAATTTTACATACACATAAATGTATAAGTCTCATAGTGTGAGAATACACATACCTTAAATGGATTTTCAATCATATAAAATTACTCTAATTCTCTTCAATCACTCTTTTATCCCTTTTTTCCATCATTAATCCTTCAATTCTTCAACTTTTATATTAGTTTTCCTCACATAAAAATTCACCAAAATTCAATCAAATATAATATCTCAATTTACTCCATAAATAATTATCTACATATATGTAATAACTTATGTAAATTATTTGCGTTAAAAGTCAACTTACGAACTTAAGAATGACTTCAAACATTCATCTTTCATCTCTTTTCTTCCTCTAAATCCTTTCTCCTTCTATTTTTAGGAGGTTATTATAGTAGATAAAGAGAGCTTTGATTTTAGCATAATATACTTGGGTTTAATGTTGAAATAAAGTGAGAATTTTGGGATGGTATGACAGAGAGAATTTTAGCCATGGAAGGGAGATGTTAGCAGAAAATATATGAATATTTTATTAATATTTAGATATTTATATAGAGAATGGATGTCTAAGATTAAAAGAAGGCTTTTTACACATGGATAGTGAGATTTAATCCATGTGTAATTGTCTTTAAAATGCCATTTAATCATTTTACACCTCATTTTATCTCCATTATACTTGGATGGCCAAGATCTTTCATGTTACTATTTGATCTAATGGCTCATTTTGATCCCTATTCCAAAAATTCCATAATTTTTCCATAAATATTTATGTAATTGAATTTATTTTTCCAATTTTTTCTAATAGTTCCCATGTAAAAATTTGAGTAACATGATTTTCATATTTCTCATATTATTTTAATATTAGAATGCGCTAATTTTGAATTTTTCTGAGTACATTTTTGAATTTTTTTCATTCAGCCCTAAATAATTTACTAGTCTTCATAAACCATAATCTAGATCTTATTTTTTATTTTAAACCTCTTATATGACCTCAAATTGCACCATAATTTATCAAATAATTAATGTTACCTTCTGGTATGGTCAACTCAATTTAAGCTCGGGATGCACTATTCACCAAGACCATTTTTCGAACCTTATTTTATTTTCACGTTTTCATGTTTCTCTTATACAAATTTCATGTTTTTCACCCTTCTACATATGTTCCACTTATCTTTGGACCTCTAATTACACTTTTTCAATTTTACCCCTAGTCATTTCAAGTATTTACCATTTTGCCCTTTTATCATCTTTCACTCTGTTGTTCACACTGACCGACTTTACTCAACCTGTATATCCGTTTTATTTCCCATTTTTTTCTAATTCTAACTCTATCCTTTCGAAACTTATATCGAAAGTCAGGATATGACAGTGGGTTTTACTACCCCTTTGATTATTTTGTCTTACTGATTTTTGATTGACTAGAAATGGACATTCCCTTTTAAAATGACATATCTCACCATGTTTATAACATCCTTTGCTATCTACTTTACATTTAGCCTCATGTTGTTTACCATAAGAAGTGCATAAGGGATAAGTCCATTTGCTTTGTCTAGTCATTGGGTTATTATCTCTTTTTTAACTCTGGGAACTTCTAACACTACTAATAAATTATCTTACAGAGAGAATTATCACTATGCTAATATGGCTTAAACATTAGGCTTTGAAGCTAACCTACATGGAACCATTCTCTTTCTTAAGATGCTTTTTAATAAACCCTGGTGTTGCAATGTCAAGTTGCTTTCTCTTTTTATTCTCTGACTCCTTTCTTTCCTTTATCAACTTCTCGAATTCCAATGCCTTATCGACCATTGCATAAAAGTTACCTCCGTTATAATGAAATAATGTCAACCAAAGTGACAAATACAACCTTTCATAGAATTTATGACACTCATCCTTCTCTTCTCTAATAAAATGTGTAAAATACGTATATAAGTCTTTAAATTTATCAACATACTTTGTAACTAACATACTACCTTGTCTAAGACTGAAGAATAATCTATTTCTCTCTTTTATAACTATTTATGATGTAAGCCTTATGGAATTAATTTATAAAAAGATCTCTGGTATATCTATCTTCACAAAGGTGGCTTATCTTATCAAACTAACTCCTAGCCACACCTTGCAAAAATGTATGAACATATGTTACCATATCTACATCAAACAAATTCATATATGAATAAGCCTTTTTAATTTTCTTAACCAATCATCTACTTTCTTGGTATCAGAGGAACCTTTAAAAGTCTCTACCCCTAACTTTCAATAATGGGAAATGACATCTCATAGTTTTTGATGTTAATCATTTTCTGCCATTGCAGTGGTAAATGTTTGTGCTAGTGTCATAGCAAAATTGGTATCCATATAAGCAGGAAAAGGCTAAGCTAAGGGTGGAACGACAGATGAGATATGATGTTAGAAGGATGAAAATGAAGAAAATATATTTACTGGGGACTTATTTCCCTATGAGGTACCATCTTTAGAGTTTCTACCACTTGTTTGTATATCATGCCTCACGATTTCTTTTGGAGCCATTAAATGGGAAAGATTCCTATAAGGTTAGCCAATATCTATTAGTCTAACAATTAGATTCCCATAACCATAGCCTCTACCATCATAACCTTTACTGACTCTATCATGTAATGACATTTCCTACAAAATAAAAGTATATAGTAAAAATCAACTACACAATAACTCACTAAGCCAAATGAATGTCTACAGAACCTATAACCTATGCTTTAATAGCAATAAAAGTGTCACACCTACCACTTTCTATAAGAATGAGAGTAACTCAAAGAACTACTGAAATTTTCTCTCTTCACTCCATAGATATGGTTAGACACCTATTATTAATCACCATAACATTCACTAAGGTTACTAAAACAAATTTTATAAAACACATATTTGTCATTATTAACAATCTCATTACATTTATACATATACCTTCAAGCCATTTTGCTCTAAAATACATAATATGGCTAAGCACATTTTACAAGCCTTGCATATCATACCAAAACATATAGCTACAGAGGTTGGAAGACCTATAACTAAGCAAAAGTATTGGCCTAACCTTTACCAAGTGCTAAAAAAGTGGATCTATATAGGACTAAATTCTTCTAATACCCTCTAACTAATTATTTAGTTAAATATGAAAATATTGAAATTAAATAGGTGAGTAAACTTACTCAATGAAAAGATAAATATGTAATAAAGAGGGACAAATAAGATTTTACTTATAGAAATAGTAGTTGATAATCATTAATAAATTTTCATAGCAAAATAAATTCCTTTCTTTATGAAATCAATTTCCATCAATTTACTCCATAGGTCCTGCTAGAAGATGTCTCATAAAACTCATAATTCCGTAAAAATATTCATACTTGTAACTCTTAACTATTCAAATAAAAATATAATTCCACACACCATAAAATTATGCTTATTGATCCCTGGTAGCATTAGATGTATACGATGACTCACCTAGCAACCTAAAGTGCAAATATCCTTACATCCCTTTAGCAAGAGAAATTTTACTGGTATCCCTTTACTAAGAGCAAAAATTCCCTATCATACACATATGCTGACAACCCCTAAAGGGAAACCATCCAATATATGCCCTAAAGGCTACATGTATATTGAGTGCTATCATAAAGACAGTTTACTATTCATGTCTAATAAATTATCCCCTATCATCAAGGGGTAATCTAATAGGTTAATACTATGAGTGTGCTAAATAATTTGCTAATTATCCTAAACACCTTAAATTTATTTAATATATAAAGGTTAAATTATCATTATTTATTCTCATCTAATTATAAAAAAATGACACATTTCTCAAATCAAATATTTAACTGAGAAATATTTCCAATAAGCATTTAAAATTTAATATAAGTAAATAATAATTATATTAAAACTTGCAATGTTATATAATTATCCACCCACCTCTAAACATGACTAAGAGATGCTTATTTAGCTCCAAGTGCTTTAGTACATGTCCTGACGTCTAGTTCTTCTTCTAAAGAATGAGAACCAAAATTACTAATAATAATGAAAATCTTAATCCTAATATACTATTTATGTAAACATACCTCAAAACAATTCTTAAGAAATAGGAGTATTACTAACTTTTGTCTAAGTTTTCCAAGCTTAAGATAATAAAAATAAAGTTAGGATAATATGAATGGCTTGAAACTTGTAAAACAAAGAAAAAAATATAAATGGCATACACACACACACACACACACACACACACACACACACACACATACATATATATACATATGTGTGTGTGCACGCATGTCTGAGGGGTGGTGGGTAATGAGTTGATTCCTTTGTCCAACTTCATTTATTTCATTTCTTTTCTTTCTGGCACTTGCCATCAACATGGCAATGTTCTCTGAAAGGGGAATCAGATGTGTCATAAGAGAAGAAACATATAAAATTCTTATAACAGTGAGTTTATATCAAGGTTTAACATTAGGCCAATTTCTCTTCACTTTAGTTATAGATGAATTAACTTATAAAATGCAAGATGATACCTCATGGTGTAACACCCTTATACCCAACTAATATACCAGTTCAGGTATATGATTGCCACATTACCGATTAGAATACTGTTCTTTTA
>CANXYI010906993.1:0-12554 GCA_948208565.1 Hura crepitans
CAAGTATAAACTATTGGACTTGAATTAGGGAAAGATTAAACCTATATTATAATTAATAAACAAATGGAGTTGATAAGGATTTTTAATATTTATACATGATTATGATGTAGATAACATATTGTGCATGAATTGCTTAAGCATTATGAGTGCTTATATGTTTGACTTTAATGTATATTTCATTGAATACACCACTAAGCATTATGCTTATTGCATCATGGTTTTTTATGCATAGGTAGAAAAAGGTCATCTATAACTCAACCTCAGTGTAACAGTGTTGTAGTCAAGCAAGGCAGTCTCTCTTTTAGGTATATCTTTTGTATTGTAAAGTTTAGTTTAACAAGTAGTTATGGCACTCATATGTAAATATAAGGGAGGGGCCTAAACTTTTATGTTCTAAGTTTTGTATTTTGCTTAAAAACTTAAAACTGATGTATTACATTACATAAGTAACTAAATTATATATGTGCTGTGTTGTGAGATGTTGATGATAAATGGGTTGATTATGATTATTTGAATGAATTTAGGGCATTAGAAGGATCTAATGAGATGATATGACGTATGTGGTTTTAGAATGTTCTTTTCTATAGGTTACTATTTGGGTAGTGTCTCTAGTCAGCCATTTTGCTGCTAGATTTTTGACAAGAGAATGCTAATTACATGAGATATGTCCTTAATTAATCTAAAAAGGTAAAAGTATCAAATTTTAAAGATTAAACCGGCTTCTAAGAATGGAATTGATAATTCAGCAAATAAAGACTAAAGGAAATGGAATGTTATGGATATAGTTATGTGTCATCTCTCATTTGGGTTTGGCAATTGGATCGGGTGAAAGGTGTCACAAATAGTGTCATTTCCTTCTCACTCTTTAAGTCGACACACCTTTCGTCACAAATCCCTTCCATTTATTCTTTAATTCATCTTCCAAACTTAAATGGTTCATCTTAAAATCACATAAAATTAAACCACCATAGGGGTCATAGAGAGATTTAAAGAAAAAAGATGTTTAGATAAGTTTTTCATGATTTATGAGTATACTAAGAAGTTATTTTCTCTCTCTTCTTTAATGATCATTGATGAATTTGTGTAAAGAATGATTGGGTTAGTTATAAAGCATTAATTGATAAAGTTTTATGTTGTTTGAAGTTTGAAATGATGCTTGGTGGAGAAACTCTACTTATAGCCAAAACTTGTGGGGGTATATGTAACACCCCTCACCCAATCTAATAGGTGGATCCAAATGAAAAATGCTATATACTCTTAATACCATTTCCATACCCTTTTATCTTTATTAACACTTAAAATCCATTTCTATATTTGATTTATCATATATTAATCAAAGTGACATCAATAACTATTTTACATTAATCTCTATACATAAGATTTCATATTAAAATTTTAGTAACATAATGGCTATTTAGTTACACTAACCCAAATAATACTTATACAAAAATACACTCCCAATATTTCCCAAATCAATAATATTTCATAACTTATATCTTTTATACAATCACCATAAAACACAATTCTTCATTAACCAACTTATGCTTCACATAAATATATATACATATAGAAATTCATACATAATTTCATAATTAAGTTTTACATTCTTTTCCTTATACATTAGAAGTTTACCCACTTTACTACATATGAGTGCCATATACAAAAAGAAACAAACTATATATACAAGATCATGTTATACCACTTAAATATCTTTAAAAGGATTAGATTGTTGGGATTTGAGACTGATGGCTTCTTCTTTTTATCTTTAACATATGTGTCGCAAAAACAAGAAATGATGTGCTAATATACAACTTAGTGGTGTATTTTAAAGAATTTTGAATTTAAGTAAAAATATAATATAAAATCACCTTTAATTATACATATATTAAGTTCATTTATTACCTCATAAGCTATGTCAAACTTATATAACTCTATGTCTTATTTATCTATTAAGTTAACCAAATTTAATTTATAATTACACAATTGCTTAAAAATTTGTTTCAAATTGATTTATATACATTTTATATTTAATTAATTTAACATGATTATAATTAAGACATTATATTCTTTTATCTTATTAGAAAGGCCACATTCATATGACTAGCATGCCGATTTAGAAATAAGATATTTAGGTTGTAATGGTCAGACAATTACTAAAGGAGGTTACATAAACTATGGACTTGAGAGGGTCAAATAAAATCCATATAGGCCATAAGCCATAATGATTAGATAGGGGCCATGAAGGCCATAGACTTATAAGATCAAGTATGGAGGGCCAAGAGGCTATGGGCCTTAAAGATCAATAAGTAGGGCATGAGGACATGGACCATAAAAGGTGAAATCAATACAATATCTAAGCATCGAAGTACCATAAGTAGTTGCTAAAATCCATTATCCCTAGTTGGCTAGCCAATCTATCTAGTACTATAGATTTATGCTTGCTTATATTGGCTTTACACAAATTTTAAGTGTTTTAAATTATTTTTACAACCTTTACATAACATCTTATATAGCTTTTATACATTTAGGCTTATAATGCATCATCAAAATTTTTCACTATGTCATCTTTTTTTACCTTAACCATTCAGCGATCAAGCTTATATTCACTATATGCTTTTAATTTCCATGTTAATTTAATCACTTAGTTTATATATACAATAAATTCCATTCATACCTAATGATGTTTCACTTATAATAGTTATAAGATACTTAGACATAAATTATTTACTTAACTACTTTTTAAGCTCTTAATAGTTATTTCCTTATCTTAAATTCTAAACTCCATAATGCTCATTTATATCAAAATTTGACTAAACATTTTTAATTTCTTGTTAATTCCATAGCTTATTAATACTTTATATATTCGGCCCATATAAGTATGTTTCTCTAATTTTATTATTTTTCTTCTTTAACTACCTTTACTCATTTTATTTGCATTCAATTATAATAATGTAATATTAATATCCCTTTTATATCTACCTTTACATACAAATTTAGGTTCATCACATACACTCGCACCATTTGGCCTATATTACATACACATTACATTTATAAATTCTTAACCAATTAATCATTATTACACCTCAATTATATCTATTTATAACATTTACATCATAATTTACATTAATTACAACTGATTACCTTAATTACTATAACTACATAATTGAATTTAACTATTTAAATTTAAAATCACTTTAGAATACATTTACTACTTTCTTCTCCACTTTAATCCTCTTTTTTTAACTCATTTTTAATCAATTGCCTTCCCTTTTCCTTTATCTATTTCTCTTTTTTCAATTCCATATACATACATAACATAAAAAATCATAATAAATTCTCGATAGTCATAGATTTAAAATTGACTTTATACTATTGAAATTGAAACCATGAGAAACTCATATAAATTAATAAAATGGAATGAAAATTAGTTACACAATTTTTGAGTACGATTTACTCCACTCCATTCTTTAATTGTTTCAACCCAATTGCACTTGCTTCTTAACTTCCAAAGCATGAGAAATCAATTAGGGGAATTAATTTATTTTTTGGTATGAGTATGTGATGATTTAGAGTGGTGCAAGAATGGAAACTATTGGCTTTGGTTCTTCAATGGCATCAGTTGCAGTAAAGAAAAGAAGAAAATGTGTTTTTCTTCTTCATTTCACCCCATTTTGACTTTTATATTATCACTTTGGATGGCTAAGATCAATTGGTGTATTGATCCAATGGTGGAGATTTAAATCTCCTATAAAAATCTTTTTGAATAATTTAGATTTTTCTCTAGTAAAAATTCTAGAATCTATAAATAAATATTAATCCAATGTTCACTATGCAATCCAATGGTTCACAATTCATCCTACATAAAAAATCTCTTATTTCCACTATTTAATTAGTATTTTTCTTTTTCATTTCCTTCTTTTTATTTACTTAGATACTTTTTGATCTTTAAAAATTTCAAATCTAATAATTTGAGACTCCTTAGATTATTTTAGTATTAATAAATTTAACTTTCAAGTAGATTAGTAAAAAATGGTGAAATTTTAGAATAGCCTATATCAAGTTACTTTTCATTTTGTACTAATATAAACATTTTATCTTTGATTTTTCAACCCTCTTAATTACCTCATTTTTATTTCATATTTAACCCAAAACTATTTTATGATAGTACTTTCACTGGGTGGAATCAATGCTGCTCGGGTTCTCAAAAAATACTATTCACAGCTCATAATGTACTATTCACAATGTGAAATTTTTTAAGCATTACAATATATGAGAGATGATTTTTCTTACTTTGAATTAGTTTAAGAGGAGAAAAACCTTGATTTGTGACTTATTAAGAGAGGTAGGTGCTCTTAACTTAAATGGCTATGATAAACTTTGCCATATGTATGTTTAGGTTTTATGTAGTGACATAGTATTAGAAAATTGTATAGATAGAAATGAAATTAATTATGAAAGGAATAGAAATGCATGATTATAGTTGAAAAAGCAAAATTTGAGTAATAATTCTTATTATAGTTAAAAGGTATGTAAATTAAGAAAGTGAAGAGGTGACTTGATATGTGAATCTAATGTAAGTAATTAAACTTAAGCATAGTATAAATTTTTTATTAAAAAAAGAGATTTGTAAGTTATGAACTTATGCTTGATCGTTATGATTTTCATTTTAGGCTGAATTATCTAAAGGCTTCTATTTTTGAATGATTAATGTTATGAAAGTGTGCTATATATGGATACATCATAATTACATGATAAATGTTAAGAAATAACTATGCTATGTATTATTGAGACCATCACTTATGAAAGCCAAAATCTCCATATTTATATCGATGAAATGTTCTTTTGGTTTCCCTTTAGGTTTATGACTTAGGGAAGACCCAAAACATGTGACATGGCTTGGAAAGTCACTAAAGAATGAATTTAAATAAATCTTGAATATGATGGCATGATAGGCCAAATGAGATGGTTAAAGTGTAAGTAGACTTTATTATATGCTTTGAAAGAAACATATTATATGATATGTTGTGATTTGGAAATATAACTCAAAATGTTAGTGAAGTTATTTTTTTGAGCTGAAATGTTTATATATGATACAAATCACAAAATTTGAGTATGTTAGGCTTAAAAAGAGTAGAATACTTTAAATAGTCATTATGGTACGGAGAAATTAAGGACATAACTTGCCATTTGAACATCGGGTATAGAACTATAGTCTATGAACCTTAAATCTCTTAATAATTTTTAAACACTATGGAATGCTTAGAATGTATAACAAAAATGCTATAAGTATGGAATTGCTAAAGATACATGTATATGATTATTTTACATGGCCAATATGCATTTTAGATATGAGATATCCCATGAACGATATTGCATACAAGGAAGTATGGATAAAGAATATTGGAAATGAGTTATCCATACCCATTTCTACCTAGGATTTACAAATTGACCTAGGATATATTGGTATACCAAATATAAGACTCTTTCAAATCTACCACAGTTGACAGTTACAACTATACACAATTTGGGCCTTCAAGTGCCACAGTTTTATACCTTCGGGTACCATAGTTTATGCCTTTGGTTACTATAGTTTTATATCTTCGGGTTTATAGTCTTACACTTTTAGGTGCCTATAGGTCCCTTATTTGCTTAACAATATAGTTCTAGGAAGAAATATGCTCTTAACACAGAATATCATAATTGTAAAAAACAAGGATAAAAAGACATAAATAAACTTATCATTTATAATATGTGAATTGTTACATGTCAAATGATAAATGAAAGGCCAATGTTGCTATGATAGTATGTGGAACACTAGTTTTATTTCTCTTTACAAGCATGTTGTATGTCACTCAAGTATGTTATTGTAAAAATGATACACTATGTGATTGATGCTTATTAAATGAATCTATCTATTTATTTTACTTTGTTCTCTTTAGAACTTACAACAAGCGTTATCTAAGTTAGGAAGCATTTATTGAGGATATTACCCTTAGCACAGGTGTTCATTCGTGCAGGTCTAGGAGCCGTAGATCAAGAGAAAAGGGATTAACTCACTTTTTAAGGCCAAATCAGAGTTGTCAATTCTTGTATACATATATATCATTTTGAAGTGCTTTATAAAACCTAGGCATTATAATATCATATATAAAAGCATATATAGAATATGTATGGGCCTATTTATAAGTTGAGTAGTTACTACCTTATACAGTTAGTAACATTTTGTCACTATCTTTCTATTGAGATATACCTAAAATTGGATGTGTTGTATATATAAATTCTTGGATTAGTTAGTACTGTATGAATGTATTATGATACGTGATAGTGAGTAGTGTGATATGGTATAGATGATGTAAGAATGGAGTTGGGATGCATGGGTAGTTGAATGGTGTATGATGTATGGTTTATATAGAAGTATTTTTCCTATGTAGGGTATTTTTTGGGTAGTTCTCTGGATAACAATTATGCTATTGGATTTTTAGCATGATGACCCACTTATGTTCAAACCTTAAAGGAAAAGAAAAACTTTATTTGGTAATTAAAATGTTTATAGCTAAATAGTTAAAAATGAAAATTTTTGGCTTACTTTTTTATGTACTTTATGTGATATGCATGTTGATCCTTATGTATTGATAATAGGTCATAACATCTCCTTACCAAATTTTCATGTGAATTAGGTAAGGGATGTTACATTTAATGGTATCAAAGCATAGGTTTAGTCAATTTTAGGCTGGACCAAACATGGGATTGTATATAGGTCATGCTTGACATAGCATAATATGATGCTACACAACATGGCATAGCATAACATGACATGACATGAATTTACTCTAATGTGGAATTCCCTCTCTCTTATATAGCTCTCATGGACTTTAAATCCTAGCTTTCACTTGAGGCTATTGGAAATAAAAGTCAATCACATGTGGATGATCAAGCTCCATAGGGGGCACTTGCACTAGCTTCTTATGGAATGCTAGCTTAGACACAGGCTATATTCTTCCAACAAGTGATAAAGTTATTGAGACAGGTTATAGGTGCTATACTAGTACAACCTCCATATCTATAGCCATAGCCTTTTCCTTTCTTTCCCTCTTCCTATAAAGACTTTAAGGGAAAGGATTTATAAGAATGGGGTTAAGGACTTTAAAGGATAGAAAGAGGATGATGCTATTATAGCGGAGTATTAGCTCGAGAAAATAGAAAAGGTTTTAGATGACATATATTGTACAGCAAAAGAAGAAGTTAAGGGTGCTACATTTTTGCTCTATAAAGAAGCCTATCAGTGGTAGGTTAGGATAAAGAGACAAGCAACAATTTCCCAACCCCTACAACTACTTACATGGGTTTTTTTTCCTTTCATCATTTCGATAGTAATAACATTGTGAGGATTTCTCTAGAGAACAAAAGGAGAGAATTCATCCATTTCTTATAGAAGCAACTAACCATAGTTGAATATGACATAAAGTTTCTAAAGTTAAGTAGATGTGCTCTAGAGATAGAGGTTGATGAAGTAAACAAATTCCATCACTTTGAAAGGCTTAATGATTCTATCAAGGTTTATATTACAAGACAAGAGATTGATAGTTTCCCTAAACTGGTGAATGCTACTTTAAACATCGAACATGTGAAATTGAGAGAGACAATAGGGCAAGAGGGGATAGTTTAGCCATAACCTTTCTAATAACAAAAAGAGTAAGCTATCATAAGCACAGTCAATTTAGTCACACAACCCTAAATCTGGTGGCACTACAAAAGGAGATAGATCATAGCATGGGGGATATAACTAGTGATCCTATAGCCTCATCTAAGGGAGTAACCCCTACATTATGTAAGCATTATGGTAAGAAAGCACTTTGAGCCTTGCAAGCTGTTATCTGGGGCACACTTTAGTTATGGGGTCATAGGCTATTTTATGAGAGATTGCTTAAGGAAGTAGGATGCACGAGTTTCTACTATAGCATAAACAACCACACCTGGACCATAAAGAAGTAAAAGACAAGGTAGAGATAATATGGGTTAAAAGGATAGAGAACCACTTCTAAGACTTTGGATAGACCAATAAAGGGTAAAGCTCCTAATCATGTGTATGTAATTAGAGGCAGAGAGAAGCAAGATGCTCCAGATGTTATTGTAGGTAAATTTTCCTTCCTTAGTTCTAATGTTTATGCCCTTATAAATCCTAGTTTTACACATTCATATGTTTGCATAGCCCCATCTTGTGATAGTGGTTTACATGCTGATATTCTTGAGCATGAGATATTAATGACTAATCCAATAAAGCAAATGGCTTTGTTAGTAAAGTATACAAAAGCTGTCCTATAATGAACATTATAGAGAGTTTATAACTAACCTTAAAGAGTTACCCTTCCATGAATTTTATATAATTCTAGGTATGAATTGGCTTTCCAAATATCAAGCCATTATTGATTGCGAGAAGAAGAGAGTTGTTCTTAGAACCTCAAAAGGTAGTGGTCTTTAGAGTTAGATCTGATGAGCAATACAATTTGATCTTTTTTATAATAGCTAAAAGGTTGATGAGAAAAGGGTGTGCAATTTTCCTAGCTTATATGGTTGATACAAGAGTTGGAAACTTTAGCATTGATAATATTAACTATATTTAGGGAGTTCCCTAATTTTTCCTTAAGGAACTTCCTTGTATACTACCTGAGAGAGATATGGAGTTTGCCATTGAAATCTTACCTGCCACTACACCTATCTTTATAGCTCTTTATAAGATGGCTCCAATAGAGTTGAAAGAACTCAAGTTATGGTTACAAGGGTTGCTAGATAAAGGGTTCATTAGACTTAGTGCATCACTTGAGGAGCTCTAGTGCTCTTTGTTAAGAAGAATGATGGTTCTTTGAGACTTCGTATTATCATAGATAGTTGAATAAAGTCATAGTGAAGAATAAGTATCCTTTACCTCATATAAATGATTTCTTTGATCAGTTGAGAGGCACTAGAGTCTTTTCAAAGATTGATTTAAGGTTGGGCTATTATTAACTTAAGTTCAAGGACTTAGATGTGCCTAAAATGGCTATTAGAATGAGATATGGCCATTATGAGTTCCTTATCATGCCATTTGGGTTAACAAATGCCTCAGTTACCTTTGTAGATCTCATGAATTGAGTGTTCAAATCATACTTGAATCAATTTGTTGTGGTGATTATAGATGACATCCTAGTCTATTCAAAGACTAAGAAAGAACATGATCAATATTTAAGGATGGTATTGCAAACTTTAAGGGAACATCAACTATATGCTAAATTAAACAAGTGTGGGTTTTGGCTAATTCATATTTCTTTTCTAGGTCATATTGTTTCCTCAGATGGTGTAAGATAAATCAATGTAGGATTAAGGCGATCATCATCTAGAAGCCTTCTAAAAGTGTTACCAAAATCTATAGTTTCCTATGTCTTATAGGATATTATAGGAGATTTATTGAAAGAATTCTCTTTGATAGCTTCTCCATTCATTAGGGTTCTCTAAAAAGATGTCAAGTTTGAGTGGTCTTTTAGATATCAAGAAAGTTTTGAAAAGAAATGTTGATAGAACTTCCTATCCTTACCCAGCAATCTTCTATCAAGGATTATGTGATTTATAGTGATGCCTCTCACATTGGTCTTGGTTGTATTTTGATGCAAGATGGAAAGGTGGTAGCTTATGCTTCTAGGAAACTTAAGCCTCATGAGCTTAACTACTCTATGCATCATCTAGAGTTAGTGACCATTGTGTTTGTGCTCAAAACATAGAGCCATTACCTTTATGGCAAAAAGTGTTATATTTATACCAATCACAAGAGTTTGAAGTACTTGCCTAAAAAGAAGGAGCTAAACTTAAGACAAAAAAGATGGACGGAATTGATTAAGGGTTATAATTGCATTATAAGCTATCATTCGAGTAAAGCCAATGTAGCAGTAGATGAATTTAGTAAGAAATCCATGGCAGCTACGAAATTCTTAAGGATTCCAAAACTTTAAAGATATGCCTATAGTTATTTGCTTATAAAGACGTTTGATTTCACTTTCTTTTCTCATAAAGCTTTAAGGTTTGTAAATGCTAAGTTAAGCATGGCACTAGATTGATTCTTGTAGCAAAATTAAGAGTGAGATCAAGTTTGATACACCAAGTACAAGAGGTATAGACATAAGATACAAGATGAGAGCTATAGTAAAAGAGATTTATGATGGAAAAAGATTTAGTACTTATTGAAGAATGATGGTAATCTATACTAAAAATATAGATTATGGGTACCAAATACATCAAAATTGAGAGAAAATATCTTGAAAAAAGCATATGCAATAGCTTATAGCATGCATCTTGGTAATAACAAGATACATTAGGATTTAAAACTCTTTTACTGGTGGCTAGGTATGAAAAAGGACATTTCAAGTGCCAACAAGTGAAAGTTGAACATCGCGTTCCATTTAGGCTAGTACAACCTATTAGTGTACCCGAATGGAAGTGGAAAAGAATTACCATGGATTTTATGGTGGGTTTCCCACTTACAATAACATCCCTTACCTGATCCATTCTTGGATCGGAGTGAGAGATGGCACATAATTGATACCCATACTTATTTAAACTCTTATTACTTAAAACCTTTATAAAACTCATTTACATGTAGCCTTTTGAAAGAATTAACTTAACAAAAACCATATAAAGAGTTACACTATTAAGGGTCATCATGTTGAAAATTCGACAACATAACAGCGGTACTGGTGACATTATTTCCACTATGATTAGTAACCTAAAAAAGGAAAAACATTTCTATGGTACATATATTCCCATACTTCATCAAATCTATAGTCCTTACTTAAATATTCATATAATCTTAGCATCACATCCAATTATATCAAATATAGAGTCTCATACATACAATATTGGTTCCTATAGACTCATGCATAGTGAAAATTAAACATCCATTGGAACATTGAAAAATTAAAAAAAAATTAAGGAAATCACATAATAAGAATTTATTGTAAATTCTCTATGCGATTCCAATTTGCAGCTTTTCACCTCATCAGGTTGTTACAAACCACAATGATCCTCTTGAGAACATCTCTATGGTATCCACACAATTAACAAATTCAATGAGAACTCTCTAAAAAGTGCATAATTGAATTTTATTTGTAAATGCTAGTAAGAAATAAAATTCAAGAAGAAACAAGAAGGAGAAGGCTCAAAAGAAGGTGAATTTATGGCAATAGTAGATAATTGTCCTATTTGTTGTGGCTCTTTTTTTTTGAATGACTTCACAAGGGTTTTTATACCCTTTTTATTCACCCTTAGGTCAGATTTTCTAGCCCTTAAACCTTTAAAAGGCTGAATAAAAAATGAAAATTTTATTGATTAATTAAAAGGCCGAATTCTAATCCAGTCACTTAAAATATTTAATTAACACTTAATTAATGTTTTAAGTTTTTCTCTTAGGCTCTAAGCCCAATGAGCCTTCTCATTTTATTTCTTCTTATTTAATGAAATCCTATACTATTAATACTTTGTGGTTTTGCCTCATCAATTTGCTCATATCAGTGACTCTATAGGTTTCTAAAGCACATTGGCTGTACACAATGGGCAAGAGTCCTAATGCAACTAGGATTCTTATTATCCAATCTAATGGGTCCAATAATTGATTTTTGATCAATTATCTACTATGTACAAGTCTAGAGTGGTGTCTAGCCATGCATTAAGGCCATCTAGGTGCTAAAAATGTTAAGTGGTTTGACTTAACCCTTCTATAAATAGTTATGGTGTAATAAACTCATTTCACCATCTTTTTTCTCATCTAGTTTAGAGTATGGACTTGTGTTAACTCAAAGCTCAACTAAATATGTCTAATTAAGCCCTAGATATATTGTTTTGATAATTTCACCTTTATTCCAAAAATTTCCTTTGTGAATCCCATTCACACATGGCATCTTACTTTGATTAAAGATTCCTAAACAAAGATTACTTATCAAAACTGTGAGATAAATTCCCCATTATAATATGGGGTGATAAATCCTTTATTGGTTACTACCTTATCTTTAAATATGTCATGCCATACCTAAGAACCTTGTTTTGTATATTTCTTGTTTGAAGTAAAAGCTTTAGAGTTAAAGTATGTCACTCCATATTTAAGATAGTGATCTCAAGTCTTAGGATACTTACACTATTGATGTGATGAGATACTTTCATTGACATAGATTAACTATCCATGTGAAGATTTCATGGTGGGTTTTCAATGTACTTACTTCCTAAGTAAGCATCCACATGTTAACTCCAAGCATTTCTATGCTTATAGCTTGTGAGAACTACTACTTGATCCAATCAAGAAGTATAACATATGCTAATCTATCTATATTAACAATGTCCTATCTTGTTAATACTATGATTAGGGATATTAAAGTATTATCACATTTGTATGCAATAGGATTCTCACATTATGAACACTTCATAATTTCCTTTTCATTATGAATATACTAGAGACTTTATTACATTGTTTAAGATCATATCAAGCAAATGAATTAACATAAGCACTATAGTAATAAAGAATGCCTTTTTGTTATAAA
>CANXYI010907015.1:0-14490 GCA_948208565.1 Hura crepitans
TCCCTAGCAAAATAGAGAATATATCTAGGATATCAATCACAATGAATTCCACATCATCAATAATTGGGCCCACTTGAACTTTAGTAGTGAAGAAGCCTTCAACTTGTCTTCATGTGTTATTATATATCTTGATAGTGATAGTTGAAGGGGTCAATTCTTCTTTCTTGATTCCCAAACTAGAAAGTATTTTATCCGAGTAAACACACAGTGAGGAACCATCATCCACCATGGCACACCCTATTTTTTTCCCATTTATTTTGGCCTTTATGAAAAGGGGCCAATTATGTTCCCTTCTTTCTAAGGGTAAGTCAGCATCAAAAAATGTAATTAGGCCTATCTTGGTTATTTTCATCACCTGTACTAGCTCACTTAGGGTGATAGTGGTAGACACAACAAGTTAACCTAAAGCCTTAACTACCTTCTGTCTATGGTCTTTTGATGACATCAATAATTCCCAAATGTAAATATTAGCTTGGGTCTTTTTTAGCCATTTTAGCACTTCATCATGCTCAACTTCTTTGGTTTGGAGTTCTTTTTTAGGTAGGATCTAACCATTCTTGTCAACTCTCTCTACTATTTCTCTTTCAACCCTAAGTGGCTCTCTCTTTCACTCTTTAGAATCTTCATCAGAAGATTCATCCCAAAATCATTTGCTCTCCCTGAGCTCACCATCACTCTCACTCTCCTAGAAGCTGGTTAAGAGGATGGATTCATTCTCTTTCACCCCCTTACAAATCTCTTAGCTAGATCCATAAATTTCTTTGAGCACTTATTCTTTATGTAGTCTAGATTTGAGAAGGCAAAATGATTGGTGTGTTGGCAAAGGATTTGATGTGGCTTCTAGATTAGGTATTTGTTTGGTGTCTGTAAGGTTTTAGATTGCTTTTTTAAGGAGCTTGCAATTATTAGTAAGGTGTATAGTTTATTGGTGATAAACACAGTACTGGTCATGCTTATGATTGGGTGGTAATGGTTCACTAGAGGTTTGAGGTGGCAATGGTTGTAACTTACCTTCCTTAGTGAGTTTTCTCAAACATCATGACAAAGATTTACCCAAGTTGGAATGCCTTCTGCCTTAGACAACATGAACATTAGTTGTTTTGTTTGTACCCTTAGTATTACTACATGTGAAAGTGGGATTGTTTGTCCTTTTGAACCCCTTATTTTGATAATTGACTTATAGGTCAATGGCAATATCTTTCAATTGTTCCCAAATGGTGATACCTTTAATAGTTAGCCCATTGTTCATGTAACTATTTGCATTTTTAATGAACATCTTGATTTGATCAATGTCCTCAGGTTTATTCCTCATCTTTAAGATCTTTTCTCTCTATCTTTGTAGGTAATTAGAGAAACTCTCATTTGGTCTTTATTTAACTAACTCCAGATCCTTTAAAGTAATATTTGTACTGGCATTATTAGAGTATTGCTTATTGAATGCTTATGCCAATTAATTCCAATCCTTTTAGGCCCTCTTTACTTGGTAAAGGTACCAATCTAAAGCTTAGCCCATGAGAGACATGTTGAAGAGGCACACTATTTGTTCATTAGAGAGGTGAGTAGCTCTTATAGCAAAAGCATATTGCTTCAAATGAGTGTGGGGGTTACTTATACCATCGAAATTGCTCAAATTAGGCATTTTAAATCTATGAGGCATTGCTCGATTAGGCTTTAAGCTGATATCATTAAGGGTAACATCTTTGTCCCCAGTGACTAGCCTAGTCATGGCCTCAATCTTCTTATTAAGTTTCTTTAGCTGATCATCCTTAACTACTTTAGGAGGGGTAACCTTGTGGTATGTCTTAGTGACAAGTGGGATTTCATCATTAGAGGATTGGTTATCTCTTTTATCCATTATTTCTTTTCCTTTAT
Organism: Hura crepitans; assembly: GCA_948208565.1. Taxonomy (NCBI): domain Eukaryota; kingdom Viridiplantae; phylum Streptophyta; class Magnoliopsida; order Malpighiales; family Euphorbiaceae; genus Hura; species Hura crepitans. Next base: position 1,873 of record CANXYI010907015.1, read on the forward strand.
GAGTGGCTGAATATTGACCTACTTCTTTTTGGCTTTGGACTTAAGATAGGGCATTGGTTATGACTGCCATCATTCTCTTCTCCATCTCATTCATTGCTTCCATGAAAAGGGCTTTGGTCACGTACTCATCAGTTGACATGGTTCCTTACTTAGGTTGTACTGGTAGTGCTTCGCTAACTTGATTGAGATGCTTGCCTATCCATTTCCACTAAGTAGTGAATAAAGGATCAATGGTGATTGCCAAAACAAGGGGTTAGGTATAATGCATGTATAATTTTAACAATGCAAAATGTTGATGATGAATGACATGCAATGCACGTTAATGGTGCAGTAGAGAAAAACATGTGCAATAAACCTTCTGACCTTATTTCACCTATACATGTGGTTAAGTTATTTCTTTTCTAGGTGGAATTGCCTAAGTGTCATCAAGGGACACATTATGACACCCCCTACTAGATTCCCGAAGAAACCTAATAAGCAGTGCACTTCTTACCAAGTCATCCATCCCGAAATTTCCCCTATGTTTATTCATTTAACTTTTACTTATGCCACACTAGACAATTTTATTTGAATCCAAAATCATCCAAGTTAGTTCTTATAATCCATTTAGGTTAGTTTCAATATAGTTCATCCATTACAGAGGGAATCTGACACACTCTAGTACCATCCTAAAAATTCAGCAGCACGATGGCTGCTTGGGTCATTATCCCAAAAGTGCAATTCACCTGTAACGCTTCAATATTATTTACCATAACTCTTAGACCCATCTAGTCCCCTAAGTATCATCCTATCAATAATAGATACTATCACACAGTAAACTCAAGCCTTAGGCCACAAATAAAAGCAAGCATATATAGAGCCTCAGGATCACATCAACATCAAATATCATAGTTGAACATACATTCACAAGAAAACATGTAAAACCATTTATTTACATCCATAGTTTATGCTCACTTACATACAATACATAAATAGAGTTTAAATACATAGTCTCTACCCAATTCCTACCTAGGTATAAAGATATCAGAACAATACAACCTTTACTTCTTATTCTTTCTCAAATATCCTCTAAACTCTTATTAGCACGTTTCACTAGGCAAAATTCTGCTCTTGAGTACCTACACACCAAAATAGGTATGCTGAGTATATGAGATACTCAGTGGCGAACTTAAAGCATTTAAATCATGGCAATATATTATTTCCATACCTATACAATTAATAATAGGTTTTTACTTCTTTATGTAATTTAGTTATACAATAAGGTGCCAAAATTTCTAAAATACCCCTAAGGTATTAATAAGTCCTGAAATAGTTTTTTTACTCACATATATTATTTTAAGTAGTTATTACATTCATAGCATGTATATTTGACATTAATCAACTTATTTGACAACATATGTATAAAATGTCCTAAATGCCCTTTTACCTGTATTTCATTAATTACTTAGAAAAATTATCCAACTATGCTTAGTTTTTATTTCCATGATCAGTTTGATTATCTACTTAATTTAATTCACTAACCTGACTAGGAAGACGCCACTTAAAAACATTAGATCTAGAGGAAAAATAAACTAGTGTAGTGGTCCCTATTCTAGACCAATGCTGATGCATCGGCATGTATGCCAAATGGAGATCAGCTGTAGCCTCTACAGACACAAGTAAATAGTAGCTATGTGACATAATAGAGATAAGCCCGTAGGCCTCCCTAGCCATAAGTAAATATCATGAACAACTGGGTGACATAATGGAGATCAGTCTGTAGACCTCTCTAGCTACCAATAAATATCATCAATATTTAGGTGACATAATGGAGATCAGCCTGTAGGCCTTTCTAGCCACCAATAAATATAATGCCTAAACATTATACAACAAGTAATTGCAAAACCCGAAGTTGATTGGTCAACCCATCCAGTGGGTGTCTAACTAATGGGCCAAGTAGCTTAATTTAAGTTCATTTATTAACCAAAAATATTCTTATAATATTTATGTTCCAAAAATAGACAGTTAATATTTTTATCATATACTTTATTTTTCGATTGGTCTGGTATAGCCATATTTTTGCTCTACCAAGTAAAATTCCAAAATAATATTTAATTCTGCTATTACCAAAATTCAAGGTCTAATATTTTATGATTTATCATGGAATTAATACTCAAAAAGTTAACACTTTCTATCCAGTGACATTTTTGATTCAGGTACTAGTCAACTAGACAGTTACAAGTCGTTTTGACCATTTTTCAAGTCGAGTTTTAGGACTGTTTTAAGTTTGAATTTAACATAGTTTTCAACATCTTTTAAGCATGTTCATAGGCATAAAACCAAACATATCTTGGCCAATTCCATGGCAAAATAATAGGCACAATTGCCATTCATATACATGTTTCAAATCTAGCCCCGAAGGCACAAGTAAAGGTTCAGTTTTCATAGCTCATTTCAAGCCACTTTTTAAGCCATCATTTCTAGTCAAGTTTTAATTCCTATTCAGGTCATTCTTCATGCCATATTAGGCTACATAAGATCTCAAATTATCATCAAACCAATTGCATTATGTGCTCAAATTATGTATCACTTTTCAAACAAATTTTAGGTCACTATTCAGCCAATTTAAGTACTTTTCTTTCTTCCCATTTCTATACCATTTTACACCAAATTATTAACACATTACACTACCTTTATTTACCATACATTATACCATACTTATATATATGCTTACTTACCTTTCATGCCATATACATGTGACACACATATCACACACCACATGTCCCACCATTACACATCATGTACCATGACATAGATACATGCCATGCCATGCCACACCTTAACATACCATTCGGCCATTTTGAGATCATACACATACACATGTTTTTATCACCAATTTCACATATATATCATCTATAAATACATGTTATGTACATAACTATACTTATATATACCCAATTTCAAGCCAATTCTTATAGGTTACTAACCATCACCATGAAATCCACTAAAAATAATTCTCGGGTACAAACATCAATGGCAAATTACATTATGATTTCTAACCAAAATGGCCAAAATCTTCATTCTAACATACCAAACAATTCTAAATTTACATTCTAGTCATTTTACAACCAATCTAAGCATTCATATCCATCATAATTAGCAAGGAAAAATAAGCTAACTTCATAAGCTGTTTGAAACATACTCCCTAATTCACTAAGTGTCCACTTAATCAACACTAGCAAAGAGGAAATCAGTTTTAAACTCAATATTTTAGCCACCTCAAATTAGTATTCAACATCCTAAGCACCCTAAAACATAAAGAGAAGGCTTGAAGTTCACTTACTTGTGATGGAGTCCCTTGAATCCTCAAGAATAGCACACTGGCTATTATCAATGGTGGCTTCCTTTCTCTTCTGTGGGCCTTAAAATGCCATCAAAATGCCACAACCACCTCACACACATCACAAAATAGATGTTAGCCATGATTCAACATCAAAAAGGAACCAAAAATCCTAAGAAAAGGAGGAGAAATAGCCGTAGACTCACCTCTGGGTTAGCATTTTGTATTGTTTGGACCAAAAAACTTTGGCAATTTGTTTCTCCTAATTGAGAAGTCGTTTCTGCCTAATTCTTTTTCCCCATGGTGTCTAATAGGTAAACTTGAAATTAGAGACAAGAATTACCATTTTTGGAGAAAGAAACAAAAAGTTATGGCCAGTTTACTCCATAACTAGCGTCGGCTTCAATGGTTGGAAAGGGAAGAATTTCTTTCTTCAATCCAATCGGAATTCCACTTGTTAAGTGATATTTGCCACTTGTCAAATTTGCTTAGCCACTTGGCATGGTGTGGGCCCTATCTTAACATGTTAAGGCTATCTCGAAACCTTTCGAACCATCTCAATTTTTATAGCAAACTTAAAAAATTCATATGAATTCACTCGAACCTTAAAAATTACTCCATTTGTTTTAAAATTCATATTTTAATCCCCTCTACTTGCTTGTAAATTTTCGTGGCCAAATTCCTTCCATAAGGTAGTTTTTAGACTACCTCAATTTGCATGCTAACCTAAAAAATTACAAGAATTAGCAAACAACCTTCGATTCCAAAAAATCATTCACCATTAGACTCAATGCAATTTTTGAGCTTTAGTGTCCACTATTTTTGGGTCCATTCGGGCACATCCCGGGTTATTCTTAGCCCAAAAAATTTTTATTGCATTGAGCGGTAGCTTTCAATCCAAAATGAATTATTGGTTCTGCTAAATTTTTAAATTCCTACATTTTCATCAACTTAAAGCCCTCTAAAGTTTCATGACCAGTGTCACTAGCTCGGTTCACATGCAAGTGACTTGGTAACCTAAGCACACTTCTCGGATCTTATGGCATTGTTCACGGAGCCTCGGAGCATGGGCATTACATTTCTTCCCCTCTTAAGAAAATTCTATCATTAAAATTACCTGAAGTAAATAAAAGAGGATACTGAGCTCTCATTTTCTCATTTGGCTCTTAAGTAACTTTCTCTGTACTTTTATATCTTTATAGCACTGTAATAGTGGTATGGACTCATCTCTGCACTATCTCATTTTATGAGCCATACTTTACACCATTTCCTCTTTATACTTTATATTTGGTTATACTTCGATAGCTGTCATTAAAGTCACATGTAATAGACTCGATCTATACCCCTTGAGCATTGAAGCATGAAAACACTGGGTATTGTTGTAGCTCAGGTGGTAGTATAAGCCTGTATGCTAGAAGTCCGACCCTATTAGTATTCTCGTAAGGTTTGATGAACTTGGGACTTAATTTCCCTTTTTCCCAAACCTTTACACCTTTCTCCTCAGAGAACCCTCTAAAAATACTTTTTCTCTAACTGAATATTCAGTAGCTCTCTACTTTTAGTTAGCACATGGTTACTATCTAATCACAACTGCTATTAGTCTTATTTTGATTAATTTTCTTCTTCTTCAACCTTTTCAGTCAAACCTACTATGAAGACTTCCCTTCTTTAACTTCACTCCAACATAAAGAGGTCTTGCATAGTCTATCATATAATGCCTCATATAGGTTTATTTCTTAACTAAACTGGTCACTGCTATCAAAGGCAATCTCTACCAAGAATATATGTATACATATATCTTAGTTAACCATAAGCTTACTAATACCATCCCATAGCATATTATCAAATATCTATATCACCATTTTTGACTGTCCATTAGACTGAGGATGATAAACTAGGTAGCTATTTACAGCTTCTTCCAAAATCTGGAAGTAAAACAAAGATCTCTATCAAAATGACAGTCACTGAAAAATCGTGAAATCTGACGATCTCATTACATATAATTTAGCCAACCTCTTTAAAACTAATCCATCTTAATAAGGTAACTTGAACTGTCTTGATCATCTATCAACAATCATTTTTACAACATTGTATTTATCTTTGGTTAAAAGTAAACCCATCACACACTCAGGGTTAACTTTTCTAATTATCACTTTAGTATAGCTATAGGATACAATAATTTAGAAAGAACTTGATGCTTAGCTTTTACTTGTTGGCATGACAAATACTGGGTATTATATTCTAGCACATTTCTTTCCATACTAAGACATCAATAAATAAAATTTGCAAGCTTAAAATTTCCCTTCCAAATTGCATGAAATGAGAAGCCTCTTATATTTCCTTAAAAATTTGAACCTCGAATCCTCTATACTAGATACAGACAATCTATTCTGATGATTCAATTGCTCACTTACTGTCAACCTAGACAACGTGGTCTTCCCCTCTTTAGCTTTGCTAATAATCTGAACCATCTACTTATCTCTCATCCGACTCTCTTTGATATGCTATCTAAAATCTGACTTCACTTGCAATTTAGCTAATACAACATCTTTTGTAATGAATTGTAACCTGAAATTTATAACTCTCAAGGTCATCATAGATTTCCTATACTTAGCATCTACTATTACATTAGCTTCCACTAGTGGGTAGTCAATCAGGCAATCATAATTTAGAATCAACTTTATCCATCTTCTCAATGTCAAGTCCCTTCTCCTGAGTAAAGGAATACTCAAGTTCTTATACTCTGTACATATTCAACATTCCTTTTTATAGTGATAATGTGATCGTATGTTTTAGAACAACTACAGTGACAATTAGCCCCAAATCAAGGGTAGGTAATCCCTCTCTCGTGACTTCAACTGTCTTGAAGCACAAGTCACTACCTTTCCACCCAACATTAACACCTAATAAGCCCTCTTACAAGTCCATTATAATATCAACTGAGCCTAAAAAATTTCTCATCGTAGTTACATTCCTAGATAGTTTCCATTCTAACACTACCTTACCTTTACTAGGGCTAGTTTTAACTCTCTCTATTGGAACTATATGGCCCAAAGAAAAATTTTATCGACCTAATTCACACTTATTAAGTTAGGCACACCACTATTTCTCTTTCAAGGTCTATATCACAACCCTAAAGTGCTATTCATACTCTATCGAGTTCTACAGTACACCATAATATCATCCAAGAGTAATATTACCACCGGTCTATATAAGATTAAAGCTTTGCTTATTGAGATCCATAAAAGTTGTTAAGGCATTGGTGAGTCCCAATGGCATCACCAAGGACTTAGGATGCCTACACTGGATCCTAAAAGCAATCTTAGTAACATCTACTTCCCTAAATCCTCAATTAATAGTATCCAGATCTCATATCAATTTCAAATGAAAGAAGACCAGCCCCTCTTAAATGATCAAAAAGATCATCCACTTAAACAGGGGATACTGATCCTACACAATCACTCTATTAAAAAACTTTTAAAGTAATACATACCCTGAGCAACCTATCTTTCTTTCTTATAGACAACTTAAACACTCACTAAAGAGTTATACTGGGTCTGATTAAGCCTTCATCACATATCTCTTAAAGCTATATTCTCAGCACTTTTATTTCAATAGATGCCATCCTATAAAGAACAATAAACACTAGAGTAATACTATAATTCACTTCCATTTTAGAATCTAGTCCTCCTCGGGATGATAACCCTGGTAGCTCATTAAGAGTACATTAGAGAACTGAGCTTTAATTGATATATATGCCAGAATAGAATTAAATCATTTAGATCAATACCATAGCCAATTATGCCTCACTCCTTCTAAAGGAGTTATTATATCTTGATAGCAAAGATAAGATTGTCTAAAGGATTCCTCTCACCGTCCATTGTCTCTATCAGTCCCCGTATAGTTTGAAGGGTTAACTTCCTATAGTTACACTCAATCATAGCTTGATACTTAATAAGCCAATCCATCTTATGAGTATCTCAATTTATTAAAATACAACTTAATGAAATCAACAACAATCTATGCCTCTAAATCATCAGAGGGCATCTTTTAAGCACCATGTTCATAACCACACATTACCCTATAGGGTTGTTAACTCTAATGTTTGCATTAACTTGCTCAAGCCTTATCTGCCTATTTTATGCTGGTGTAGGAAATACACATGAAGGCATCAGGGTCTACCAAAGCCAAGATTGAAATATTAGATAAATAAAATGCCGGTCATACCCTCTAGTGCTGCAACCACTTTTCTAGTTCTCACTACACACTACTTGGCTAAAGCACAAGCCTTAATTTTAGTACCTTAACTAACACTAGACTACTCTCCTTTTGTCTATCTCTGACCCTCACTTTGGGGTGCGACATTAGGTATCTGTGTCTAAGCACCCTCTTTCTATGCTCGAGGACACTTTCTCCCTATAGTGGTTTCTAGCACCACAATAGAGACATTCTTCCCACTTGCCCCCTCTGCACTACCCCTAGTGTCTCTTCTGACAAAAGCCATACCTAGAAGGTCCTCTTCTAGTACCTTCTCTCATCATCTTACAAATTTGCCACTACACTGGACTGTCCCACAGTGCTTTGCCTCTTTCTTTAAAAGAGGTCTCTCATTGCTGGTACCATATCCTCCCTGCTACATATAACTAGTACTGGTATTGCCAAATCCCTCTATCTGAGGTTTAGTTGTCTCTATCCTTGACCCTATATTTAGTCCTATCAAGAATCTCTTATAGCTTATATATGTATCACTGAAAATAATCTCCTAAACATATTTTACAAATCTAGTAAAATCCTTCTATGTACCAGGACAGGGATTTCTCTTGCCTACTATCAGTTAGTCACTCATAACTTTAGTTGCTGAGCAGCATTATAGGGTTTAGGTGCTAATATATAACTTGCTCTCTTGTATAACTAGGGTCACCAAACCAATTGGTTCCATGGCCCCTCTTTCGGGCTACTAGACTAGTCATTTCTATATTATAGAAGACTTTCCCTTTTCAGTCTCGGACAATGTAATAGTTTAGAGGAATTTAGAAAATTAAACATTTGATATCCATGTACTCTACCGAGGAACATTGAACCTTTGCTCTGATACCACCAAATGTGACACCCCTTACTAGATTCCTTAAGAAACCCAATAAGCGATGCACTTCCCGCTAAGTCACCCATCATGAAATTTCTCCCATTGTCATTCATTTAACTTTTACCTATGCCATACTAGACAATTCTATCTGAATCCAAAATCATCCCGATCAGTTCCTATAATCCATTTAGGTTTGCTCGATATGGTTCAGCCATTACAGAGGGAATCTGACACACTCTAGTACCATCCTAAAAATATGGCAGCACGATGGCTGTTTGGGTCATTATTCTAAAAGTACTATTCACCTGCATCACTATAATATTATCTACCATATCTCCTGGACCTCTTTGGTACCCCAAGTATCATCCTATCAACCACATATACTATCACATAGCAAACTCAAGCCTTAGGCCATAAATAAAAGTAAGCATATATAGAGCCTCAGGCTCACATCAACAACAAACATGATAACTGAACATACATTCACAAGAAAACATGCAGGACTATTTATTTACATCCATAGATTATGCTTACTTACATACATTACATAAATAGAGCTTAAATACATGGTCTCTACCCAATTCCCACCTAGGTACATGGATATTAGAATAGTACAACCTTTACTTCTTATTCTTTCTCAAATATCCTATGAACTCTCATCGACACGCTTACTCGGTAGAATTTCACTGCAAAGTACTTGTGCACCAAAATAGGTACGCTGAATATACGAGATACTCAGTGGTAAATTTAAAGCATTTAGATCATGGCAATATATTATTTCTATACCTATACAGTTAATAACTGGTTTTTACTTCTTTCTATAATTTAATTATACAATAAGGTGCCAAAATTACTAAAATACCCCTAAGGCAATCATAAGTCCTGAAATAGTTTCTTCTTTGACTTACATATATTATTTTAAGTAGTTATTACATTCATAGTAAGTATATTTGACATTAATCAAATTATCTAACAACATATGTGTAAAATACCCAAAATGCCCTTTTACTTGTATTTCATCAATTACTTAGAAAAATTATCCAACTATTCTTAGTATTTATTTCCATGATCAGTATGATTATCTACTTGATTTAATTTACTGGATCGACTAGGAAGATGACACTTAAAAATACTAGATTTAGAGGGAAAATAAATTGGTGCAGTGGTCCCCATTCTAGACCTACATCGCTGCATTGGCAAGTGTGCCATAATGGAGACCAGTTGTAGCATCTCCAAACATAAGTAAATAGTAGCTGTGTGATATAATAAAGATTAGCCCATAGGCCTCCCTTGCGACAAGTAAATATCATCAACAACTGGGTGAGATAATGGAGATTAGTCTATAGACCTCTCCAGCCACTAATAAATATCATCATCATCTGGGTGACATAATGGAGATCAACCTGTAGGCCTCTCCAGCCACTAATAAATATACTGCTTGAACATCAGACAACTAGCAATAGCAAAACCTTAAGTTGACCAATCAACCCATCCAGTGGTTGTCTAACTAATGGACCAAGTAGCTCAATTTAAGTTTATTTATTAACCAAAACTATTCTTATAATATTTATGTTCCAAAAATAGATAGTTAAAATTTTTATCACATACTTTATTTTTCAACCAGTTTGGTATAGCCACATTTTGGCTCTACTAGGTAAAATTCAAAAATAATATCTAATTCTACTATTACCACAATTCAAGGTTTAATATGTTATGATTTATTATGGCATTAATACTCAAAAATTAAACCTTTCTATCTAATTACATTTTTAGTTCAGGTACTGGTTAACTAGATAGTTACAGGTCATTTCGACCATTTTCAAGTCAAGTTCAAGCACTGTTTTAAGTCCAAATTTAACACAGTTTTCAACAACTTTTTAAGCATATTCATAGGCACAAAACCAAACATATTTGGGGCTAATTCCATGGCCAAATAATAGGCACAATTGTTATTCATATACATGTTTCAAATCTAGCCCCAAAGGCATAAGTAAAGGTTCAGTTTTCATAGATCATTTCAAGCCACTTTTTAAGCCATCATTTTAGTCAAGTTTTAAGTCATATTCAAGTTATTCTTCATGCCATACTAGGCTACATAGGAACTCAAATTTTCATCAAACTAATTACACTATGTGCTCAAATTATGTATCACTTTTCAAGCAAATTTTAGGTCACTATTTATCCAATTTAAGTACTTTTCTTTCTTGCCATTTCTATACCATTTTATACTAAATTATTAGCACATTGCACTACTTTTATTTACCATATATTATACCATACTTATATATATGATTACTTACCTTTCATGCTATATACATGTGACTCACATATCACACACCACATGTCCCACCATTACACATCATGTACCATGACATATATATATGCCATGCCATGCCACACCTTGACATACCATTTGGCAGACACATGTTTTCCTCACTACTTTTATACATATACACATGTTTTCCTCACTAATTTCACATACATATCATCCATACATACATGCTGTGCACATAACTATACTCATATATACCCAATTTCAAGCCAATTCTCATAGGTTACTAACTATAACCATGAAATCCACTAAAAATAGTTCTTGAGTGCAAACATCAATGGCAAATTACATCATGATTTCAACCAAAATTGCCAAAATCTTCATTCTAACATACCAAATAATTCTGAATTTACATTCTAGTCATTTTACAACCAAGCTAAGCATTTGTATCCATCAAAATCAACAAGGAAATATAAGCTAACTTTGCAAGCTCTTTGAAATAGACTCCCTAATTCATTAAGTGTCCACTTAATCAACACTACCAAAGAGGAAATCACTCTTAAACTCAATATTCCAACCATCTTAAATCAGTATTCAACATCCTAGGCACCCTAAAACATAAAAAGAGGGCTTAAAGTTCACTTACTTATGATGGAGTCCCTTGAATCCTCAAGAATAGCTCACTAGCTGGCATTAACGGTGGCTCCCTCCTCTTTCGTAGCCTTTAAAATGCCATCCAAATGCCACAACCACCTCACACACATCATCACACAGATGTTAGCCATAATCCAACATAAAAAGTAGCCAAAATCCTAAGAAAAGGAGGAGAAACAGCTATGGACTCACCTTTAGGTCAGCATTCTGGATTGTCTAGCCTAGAAAAATTTGGCAATTTTTTTCTCCTAATTGAGAAGTCCTTTCTGCCAAATTCTTTTTCCCTATGGTGCCTAACAGGTAGACTTGAATTTAGAGACCTGAATCACCATTTTTAGAGAAGGGAAGAAAAAGTTATGGCCAGTTTACTCCATAACTGGCTTCAGCTTTAGTGGCTAGAGAGGGAAAGATTTCTTTCTTCAATCCAAGTGGAATTCCACTTGTTAAGTGATATTTGCCACCTAGGAAATTTGCTTAGCCATTTGGCATGGTGTGGACCCCATTTTAACATGTCAAGGCTATCTTGAAACCTCCCGAACCATCTCAGTTTTTATGGAAAACTTTAAAGATTTACAGTAATTTACTCAAACCTCAAAAAATTACACCGTTTATTTTAAAATTCATATTTTGATCCCTTCTACCTTTTTGTAAATTTTTATTGCCAAATTCTTTTAATAGGGTAGTTTTCAGATAGCCTCAATTTTTGTGCCAACATAAAAAATTATGAGAATTTGCAAACCTTCGATTCCAAAAATTCTTTCACTATTGGACTCAATGCAATTTTTGAGCTTCAAGGTCTACTATTTTTGGATCCATCTGGGCACATCTCGGGTCAATCTCAGCCTGAAAAATTTTTATTGCACCGAGGGGTACCTTTTTAGTTTGAAATGAATTGTTAGTTCTGCTAAATTTTTAAATTCCAACTTTTCTTATCAACTTAAAGCCCTCCAAATTTTCATGACTAGTGCCATTGCCTTGGTCCATATATAAGTGACTCGACAACCCAAGTACACTTCTCAGACCCTGTGGCACTATTCACAGAGCCTTGGAGGATAGGCGTTACATGCATAGGTTCGCTTATAGGCTTATTAGGCATAATGACCTCTCATTTTTAAAGTGTATTCAAGTATGATGGCCTATGATATTTAAATCATATTCGAAGTGAAATTAGGTTGGGCCTATTCCAAATAAAAGGCACAATGGGTTTGGCCCCACATCAAATAAGGTTAAATGTAATAGGTTCACATAGCAATCATAATGTAATCACAATCTCTTAAGGTTATAAAACCT
>CANXYI010907022.1:0-22648 GCA_948208565.1 Hura crepitans
TAAATAGTGTAAGGTGTATGCATCTGCATAGGATCAAAAGTGGTCATCTTCCTCCCCAACTCCACCAAAAGCCAATGTATCCTCCCTTTCTCTCTCCTTATCTCTTTTTTCTTCATTTCTCCCTCAATTCTCCACCAAACCTCACACTTCTTACACTAAAATTAATCTAAATGATCCCTATAAGCTGAATTTAAGGTCAATTTCACATAAAGAGGGTGTTTGGTGGCAAAAAGAGAAGATTGAAGTTTTAGAGTTTTAAACCTCTAAATTGAGAGAACTTGAAGGATAGTAAGAGCAAAGGCAAAGAGAAGCTATACGATGGTACTTAAGATGCCAAATAACCTCTCTTTAAGTGTATTTGATAAAATATATGCTTGGATGTGTGGTTGGCATGAATTCCATAATAGGTGTCATTTAGGGTTTAATTGATTTTAGGGGTTAGAATAACATTAAATTGACTTTAGGGGTATATTAGGGTTTGTTGTATGTTAATGGACTAATATGAATGAAAAATAGAGTGAAAATAGGCCAAATATGGAAGATGGAAAAATGTATATGTTGTATGAAAATTTAGGGACATAGTAGGAATTTATGGATTTGTTATGTAATGGACATAAATAACGTATAATAAACTTCAATACATTGATATATGGTGCATGAAATATATGCATTGATATATGTTTGTACTATCAAAAATATGGCATAGATATATGATTGTTACATAATGAATGAATATGTAATGCTTAATGTATATTGGTGTAATGTGTGTAGTCTTATATATGCCAATATAATGCATTAGGTAATCTACATTGATTTTGATGATAACATGTTGATAGAAAATGGCATGACAAATGATAATGTGATATAAATTGGGAATGTGTGATGAGAAATTGAGAATGGTATGACGAATGAATGGCATAAAGTGACATTTTGATGTGATAAAGCATTATGACGAACAATAAATGTGCATATAAAAATGGACTTTGAAATTCGGACTAGGAATGATATGAGGAAAATGTACGTGAGGCACATAAATCATATGTGATGAGAATGAAAATGTGAATAGCCCATATATTTTAGACAACATAATAGATAGATTGACTGGTCAACTAGGGAATGTAACAGCTACTCGAACATTTCAATGTCATTCATATAATGATATTGATACTTGATTGTATTTGATTGTATAATATAGGTGCAGCTGTCGGGAGGTCCAAAAGAACCACTGCACATATTCTAAAGCTGTCGAGAGGTTCAATAGGACCGCTGCACATATGTGAATTAATTTTATTAATGCTATTGATTATAAAGTGGGTGTAGCCACTGGGAGGTACCATTGCATGTAATCTAAAGTGGGCACAGACACCAAAAGGTTTAATAGGACCATTGTACACTATACCATTGTGATATGCTGGTGCAGCAGCCGTGAGGTCAAAATTATGGGCCACTGCATATCATGATCCTGATATGTAGTACTTGGATATGTGTCTATCAGATATGGGCTAGTAACTTGGACCAGGATAATAAATAACGCAATGAGTAATTAAATCATTAATTTACCTAAGAGTGTGCATAAAACTAAATGAATCGATTCATGATTATAGTTTAAATAAGTTAAGGAATTTGGATAACAACTTTGGCTTTAGTGTAACAACTAAACTAGTAAATGGATTTGAAATCTAATAATGATAGGCAAATACAAGAAAACAATTGTGAATACAAATAATGGATCATAAAAAAGTAAATAGCATGAAAATGGACAATAACATATTATAATATTATAACGATGTAACATGACTAATTTGGCACCATTATAGAAATGGTAAAATACATAAATGTTATATGACATATTTCATTTTGGACTTGCATGCTTGGAATGAATACATATATGTGTGAACATATTTTATCAAATACACCGCTAAGCTTTATGCTTAGTGCATTGTGTTTTTCAATGCGTAAGTTGTAGATACATACAGCTTTAACCCAGCCTCAATGTAGCAATGCAACGAAGACAACTCTAGTTTTGGTATATTTTGTATTCTTAGTGTGATGTAAATAAGACTAACTAGCACTCATATGTACATAAACAAGGTATAGGTTTGGTTTAGTCAAGCGTATGTATAGCTTACAAAAGTATATTGTTCATGTAAATTAAATAGACAGACAACTATGGTGTGAAATCAATAAGTGATATTTGGTTGATATAATGTGATAATGAGACTGTGATGTATGCTATGATTGCAATGTGACAAATGTCGCTGAGATATGAGGTTGATGATAATATTAGGGGATTAAAAGGACCTAGTTGATTGAGTTGAGGTTAAAAATGTTATAGAAGTGTTATTTTCTATAGGTTTATTTTAGGACATGACATCGAGCCACCGTTATGCTGCTGGATTTCCTTTAAAATGGAATTAGTAATATCTCATATGTTTACACACTCTACATATAGTTTAATGGTACGTGGGCCTTGGATGCTCACCATACCTCCACATTAATAACAAGGTTTTAAGAAGATAATGGTATATCTGGGTGAAACTGTTTAATATCCCATCTCTTATTTGGACTGGCAATAGTTCGGGTAAGAGGTGTCACAACATGTCATCCCCCATTCGAATTCGGCTACTAAGTCAGGTGAGGGGTGTCACATTAAGGTCATTAGGAATATAAAAGTCTAGCAATCTCATCATGAGACCCTTAAGCCATAAAAATCCACATAAGACTCATAAGTCACGTCATTAGGTACAGAAGTACCCTAGTAGTCGCTAAACCCCTAATTGATCGGCCAACCTATCCAATCTAGGTTGTTAACTTGTATGGGCTAATCACTAAATTTATTTTTTGCTTCACCTTTTTAAATAGCTTAAGTAAATTTTTAAAGAAGGTTTGGCTAACCAATGACTAACTAGGGAAAGATATTAATCTTTAGATTCCCATCTTGTTTCACTATATACATATATCCACAAGCTTACAAAAGCACATATGCACATGTTACATAACATGAACACATACTCATTAGAATATTAACATGAATTATGCTATCATATCATTCTTATAAAAATCATTCTCATTTTGGTCATGTATCCATGACAACTATCACTTCATAACATACATTGCAAGCTTCAGCCATAAAGCTCACTAAGCATACTTCATTATTTCATTATGATGTACATAATTATAACATCATTGGCCTCAAATATCTTAACCATGAATGATAATCCATTTAGCCACTACATAGTCTTACACTTCCATAATACGTGTAAGTATTCTCATACATATCATAAGATACTCATAGCCACAAGACATTATTCATAAGAAATTGACTCCTTGTGCATGTATAAACCACAACATACACACATCTACTCTTTAGGCCATTCAGCTATACTATAGAGAATATGATATTTTACCAGGGATGAAAGTGGTTAGTGGAGTCGCCACCTAGCCTCTACACCAGGACCTTTGATCTTCTGTACCAAAAAGGTTCGAAAATCATATCTTTTTTATGCCCCATAATATGCCTTCCATTTTTATATTGTAACATTTATCAGTCTTATATCAAGTAATCATGCGTTATATTTAAGGATCCATATCACCTTTGCATGTATAAGGATAAATTGCAGCATTTAAATCATATTGCAAAGAATACTATACATCCAAAAATCGGATCATTCATTTAATTGTGGTGTGACCTAACAATTACCCATAATTTCATAAAAATTAGTGGTAATTGCCCAACTCCTGTCTCTAGGAGATTAGCCTTTATTAAAATACATTTTTAGTATAACTTTTGATTAAGAAAGCTCAAATTTATTTTATTATGAAAACACGAATTAATTATGTAGAAAATCATTTAATGTGAAATTTTTAGACATTAGCATGTAAAACAAGTTATTTAACTAATTATTACAACCTAAAATGAACCAAGAGAAACAAAACTAAAAGAAATAAAGTAAAGAAATTGAATAGCCCGTTTGTATGTCGTTTGGTTTGTGCGGACTCTATATAGCTTCTGGTATATGTCCATGCAAACTATGGCTTATAAATGTCATTATGTCCATCCAGACCTCCACTCTAATGAGAAAAAGTTATTCGCACCCAACTCAAAAGAAGAGGTTTTAACAATACCAGATAAAAGAATCATAAAGAAGATAAGAAACACAAATACATACTAAAACTAAAAATCAAAGACAATGTCCATGCGGACTATGTTCCTCATGAAAGGGAGTCCATGTGGACTATACAATAATATTAACATATTAACATGTATTTTAATGAATGAGATAATTTACACAACATGCTAGCATTATAGAACAATACTAACATGGAATACAAGATACATTAAAGCATAATATATAAGACACTTAAGACATTATTACTGAACATAAGTCCGTGTGGACATCATATTATATATATGTCAAGACAATATGTCCGTGTGGACGTATTTATGTTTACACTTAGGTCTGTCCAATTAAGATAAAGATACTAGAATGAATGTGAAGTTATGCCAATTAATTATACACTATGAAATAGTTTATAATCATTACCTACTGCTATGATCAAAGTAGGATTGCATAGAATCACCTTATTTATGATCAATCCTTAGATATCATAAGTTCATGGAACAATATCAATACATATAAAAGAGACCTCATATATTACCTTATGAATAAACTTTTTAAGCAATAACACTAAGATGTTAAGGTCTAAAAAGAATTATTTTAAAGTGGGGCTAATTGGACCAGTAGAGCGAATCCTCTTTGGAGTACTCTTCTGGACTTTCAGATGGGTTTATTTGCTGTTATCAATTTGATTTTTAGCCTCTCCTTTTCTCATGCATAAGAACGGTATTTATAGGCTTAGGTTTTAAGGTTTGCTATCTAAAAGAGGTAGAATCCTACTAGGAATAGGATTCATAGTCCAAATAGGAAAATCCCACTTCTGGAAGATTTTACGTTGACAAGTCCATGTGAACTTGTACGGCTTAGTCCGTGCAAACCTAGGTTATATACTTTCTCGCTAGTCTATGGGCTTTAGGCCAAGTTTGAGTTAGTCTATACAGACATGAACTTAGTCCTATGTCCAGGCAAACCTTGGACTTTGGGCTTGATAGAGCTTATTAGGCTAGTACAGACCTAGATAAGGGTTGTCTATACGGACCCTTAAATAAGTCCGTGCGGACTTGCTTCCTAAGGGCTTGTGCCATTACTTAAGAGCCTGTCTCTGGTGATCATCACAGGTCAAAAAGGTGAGGTGTCTACACATACATTCATATGCACACATTACACTCAATTGATCAATTTCCATGCATCATTACGTCATCTCACACTCATTTAACACCATTCATTAATATACATCCTTTTATGTGTACTTGAGCAACATAAAACATACATACATGCACTACAAACCATTTGTCCATCATGCAATATACATCTACCCTATTCATTCAAACATTTCTAAGATCATAATACATATGTACAAAGTTATATAACATAATTCTCCTTCTCCTTGCCCTTGCCTTTGCTCCTTTCACTTTGCTTTACAACCAAAAATAGGCTAGTTACAAAAAATCCGTATAAAATCAAACATGCATCAAAATGAGAAACTGAATTCATATACGTGCTCTTAAGCACCTAAAAAACCTAGGAAAAAGCCAAAGTTTGAAAAAACTTACCTGATCAAAATCGAGTTACTATACACCAAAACACCAAACCTTGAAAATCCTTCAGTTTTTCTTGAAAATTTTACTAGAATCGATGTCTAGATGTCATGGAGGGTTGGATGTATGGGTTGAATGGTGAATTTAGGGACTTAAAATGAGGTAGAAGAAAAAAGGAAAGAGAGGCTTTGCTTGGTGAAGCCGTCGGCCATAGAGGAAAAAACGGGGAGGTTGAAAGAGCACTATTCCATTATTGACCCATTTAATCCACTTTAACTTATATATGTGTGGAAATTTTAATTCAACATCCCTTCTTTTCTCATTTTAATCCAATTCTCCCTTTTTCATCCTTCTATTAACCTCTAATTAAACCCTTAAAAATCACTTAAATCAATTTCCATAAGCCTCCAAAAACTCGAGCTCAAAAAAAACAAAGAAAAACTATTTAAAACGTAACTTTTTAACTTTACCCAATTTAGTAAAAATACTTTCCAATATCCAAAAATTCCAATTATGATACCAATGGACTATTTAGAATATTTTAGTATAAGGTTGTATAAAACCCATAATTTTTTGAGCAAAAATTGAATATTTTATGGTTCAGTAAAAACTAGGTCACTATTCATATGACATTGTCGTAAAATCTTAACTGTCATTTTTAGCCATCTAAATAACTTTCTTTTCAATTTAAATTTTATCCAAAATTATATTATGATTAATACTTCTATTCAGTAAGATTAGTGTGACTTAGGTCTCGGGAAGCATTATTCACATCTCGAAAAGTACTATTAATAACACCGAGATTTTTGGACATTTCATTTCTTCTTCTTTTAAAAGAAATTTAGTCTTGAAAATTACCTTATTCAAACAATTGAGGGTATTGCTCTCTCATCTGAGCTTCAGTTTCCTAGAAAGCTTCTTCCATACCATGATGTCTCCAGAGCACTTTCATTAGAGGCAACGTATTGTTTTGTAGCTCTTTCACTTCTCTGGCTACGATCTTTATCTATTCCTCTTCATAAGATAAATCAGGTTGTATCTCTCTTCCCTACTAACAAAACATGTGAGGGATCTGATATGTGCCTCTGAAGCATAAAAACATGAAAGATATTGTGTGTCTACTGAAGCTCAAAAGGCAAAGCTAGCCTATAAGTTATTAGCCCCACACATTTAATTACTTTGTATAGACCAATAAACCTAGGGCTTAACTTGCATTTCCTTCCAAACCTGAAAACTTTCTTCTAAAGTGACACTCTAAGAAACATTTTGTCTCTCACTTCATATTGAACATCCTTTCTCTTCAAGTCTGCATAGGACTTATATCTATCTGAAGCTTCCATTAATATGTCCTTAATGATCTTCATTTTCTCTTTAGCATCTTTAATCAAATCTGGCCCCATAAGCTTGGTCTCAATCAGCTCATGTCAGTATAAAGGAGTTTTTCATATTTGTCTATATAAAGCTTCACAAGGAGCCATTCCCAAGCTTGCTTAATAACTATTGTTGTAAGCAAACTTTGCTAAGGAAAGGTAATGATCCCAACTTCCCTTGAACTCAATAGCATAACTTCTCAACACATCCTCAAGCACCTATCAAGCATACTTTAACATGAATATCATACCTAATTTAACATAAAAAATACTCAAGTATCAAGAGTTACCTGGATGACTCTTTCTGATTGACCATCAATCTGAGGAAGAAATGCCATATTAAAACTCAATCAAGTACCCAAGACATTGTGAAGCTTTTTTCAAAACCTCGACATAAACCTTAGGTCTCGATCCGATATAATAGAAGTAGGCACTCTATGCAATCTGACAATCTCATTAATATATAACTCAATAAGCTTCTCCAAATAGTAGTCCATCCGGACTGGTATGAAATGTGCAGTCTTGGTTAACCAATCTACCACAACCCAAATTGAATCACATCTGCTCCTTATCATAGGTAAGCCGACAACAAAGTCTATAGTGAACTTATCCCATTTCCACTTAGGAATTGCTATGGGATTAAGCAATCCAGAGGGAGTTTGGTGTTCAACCATTACCTATTGACAAGTAAGGGACTTGGTCACAAACTCATAGACATTTCTCTTTATGCTTGGCCACCAATAAGAAGCCTTCAACTCTTGATACATCTTAGTGCTACTAGGATGCATAGCATAAAGAGTATTATGAGCTTCCTGCAAAATCTGCTTTCTTAGCTCTTCTATATATGGAACACGTATCTTGTCATGGTAGTATAGACAACCATCACTCTTGATATCATACTCAGTAGGCTTCCTCTCTTGGATAGCACTCATCACACTCATCATCTTATGATCATCTTTCTAAGAATCCTTCACTTGCTGCAATAAACTAGTTTTCACTTACAACTCAGCCAAAAAAGCATTATCATCCATAAGCTTTAACTTGACACTTATAGCCTTAGTGGCTGACATAAACTTCTTGCTAAGAGTATCTGCCACTACCTTTCCTAGATGATAATCAATCAAGCAATCATAATCCTTGATCAATTCCATCTAGTGTCTTTGCCTTAAGTTCAACTCCTTCTGTGCAAGAAGATACTTTAAACTCTTTTGTGATCCATATAAACATAACACTTTTCTCTATAAAGATAGTATCTCTAAATCTTTAGAGCAAAAATAATAGTTGTAAGATCTAAATCATGAGTAGTGTAGTTCTTCTCATGCGGCTTCAGCTATCTCGAAGCATATGTAATAACCTTGCCCTCTTGCGTAAGAACACACTCCAAACCATTATAAGATGTATCACTGTAAATGGTGAAATCCTTCCCTATCATTGATTGTATAAGGATAAGAGCCTCTGTCAATATAACTTTCAGCTTGTCAAAACTCTCTTGACATCTATCATCCCAAACAAATTTAACATCTTTCCTTAACAAGCAAGTCATAGGTGTTGCAATCAAAGAAAACCCCTTAACAAATCATCTATAGTAACCCACCAAACCTAGGAAGGCAACTTCCATTCTATAATAGCTTTAATCTTGCTAGGATCAACCCGAATACCTTCTATAGAAGCTATGTGTCCTAAGAAAGACACCTTACTTAGCCAAAACTCACATTTGCTGAGTTTGGCATAGAGCTTCTTATCTCTCAAAACCTAAAGAACTATTCTTAAATGTCATTCATGTTTTTCTTTACTCTTCGAATAAACCAAAATATCATCGATGAAGACTACCACAAATTGATTTAAGAAAGGTCATAAGACACGGTTCATGGGGTCCATAAAAGCTGTAAGAGCATTGGTAAGCCCAAATGGCATTATCAAAAACTTTTAATGGCCCTAACGTGTTCTGAAGTAAGTCCTAGTCACATCTGCCTCTTTAACCCTTAACTAGTAATAACTGGATCTCATATCTATCTTGGAAAACACCCTAGCCCCTCTAAACTGATCAAACAAATCATCAATTTGTGGCAAAGGATACTTGCTCTTGATGATCACTTAATTCAACTGTCGGTAACCCACACATAACCAAAAAGAACCATCCTTCTTCTTAACAAACAAAATCGGTGCTCCCCAAGGTGATACACTCGACCTTATGAAACCCTTGTTAAGCAACTCTTGCAACTGGATCTTTAACACTTTTAAGTCTATAGGAGCTATCGTATACAAAGCTATAGATACTAATACAGTGCTAGGTAAAACCTCTATAGTAAACTCGTGTTCCTGTTTAAGTGGTAAATCGGGTAACTCTTTAGGAAAAACATCCATATACTCTAACACTGCTTCTATCTACAATCCATAACTACTTGATACTTGGCAACCAATCCATACCCAAGATCAAATCAAACTCATCAAAAGGTAGCTTGATCATATCAGCTAAAAATTTGTGTCCTTACACCATCAAAGGATACTCTTTGGAAACCTTGTTCATTATAACATGCTGACCTATAGGGTTACTAACCATAACATTTATGACAAGGATTTTAGATACTAAACCTTAGTCTTTGCCTATGCAGTGTATATATAAGAGTGTATAAACCCCGAATCAATTAATGCTAAAGCAGGAGAATTAAAAAGAAGAAAGGTACCCACTATCACATTAGACAAATTTATCTCCTCTCTGGCTTGGAAGGCATACTGCCTAGCAAGTGCTCTAGGCTCTGCTCTACTCTTAGCCCTAACTCCTTAAAGACCCATTATCTTCTCTCCTTAATCCCCTCTCTGACCTCTGGCAACAACAGGTGTAAATCCTTGTCCACCATTATGTTGTTTCAGGTAAACTCTTATGAAATGACCTGCTATATTGTATCTAAAATAGACTCCTAGCCTAGATCTCTAACACTTCCCTCTATGTCTTCTATGGCATGTCTGACACTTGGTTAATCAATTTCTTTAAGCTGTGGATACCGGAGCACTAGCAACTTGAGACTGTTGCTTCTTTACTTTACTCTAAGCCTCTTATCTTTGTTTCTGTGACTGACTTTGCCTCTAGGTCTACTGTGGTGCCCCAAATTAACTTCTTTTAAATTTTTTATTTACATGCTAAGCTACACTAGGTGATCCCTAGCCATGGGATCTCTTCTTCTGATAGAGCGCCCTTCTCTTCTTCTAAACCTCCTCCGCAACATGACAAGCTACTACCAATGCAAAGAAATATATAATCTTCATAAAAGCTATGTGCATCTTGACCTTCATATTTAACCTCTTCTCAAACCGCTTGCATTTATCAACTTTTATCTGCACTATGTCCTTAGTATATCTACTTAACATGGCAAATTCCTTCTTATACTCTGGTATAGACATCTGACCCTGCTTGAGATCCATAAATTCATGCCTTCTAGCATCTAAGTAGTGCTTAATAATGTACTTCTTCTAAAACTCCTCTAAAAAAAAGTTTCATGTCACATCTACTTCATTCTTGTGCAAGATTAAGGCATCCCACCACTTCAAAGCTCCCTTCTATATAAGAGAGGTTTCATAAATGACCTTCTCCTCAGGAATACACTTCAATTGCTGTATGATTTTAATAGTCTTATCCAACCAATATTATGTTGCATTGGCATCTGCCACTTCTCTACCTTGAAGTCCTCAATTCCCATATTCTTGATCCTTTTGAGATATTTCTTTTAGAGATCTTGAGGTACTGGTAGTGGCTATTGAACTGGTGAAGGTGGTAGATGTGCTATTTCTATGAATTGTATTAACAAATCTAACATCTCCTAGAGAAAAACTAGTAGTACTTAAGCCGCTGAAGATGCCTGCCTAGCATCACTTCTAAAAATAGTCTCGGCCTTGGCAGCCCCTTAACCAACAGTCGTTAAAGCATGGCTCTCGACTTCTTAATTGCTATGTGGTGTATGCAAACTCATCTTTAATTTATAGGACAAATAATAGATTATAAGCCTCAATATCATACTATTATGTAATGTATGTTCTTAAACTTATGGAACTTATATATAACCTTTAAACATTGAGGAACACCTAAATTGAAGCTTTAATACCACTAAATATGACAACCCTTACCCGATCCAGTTGTTGGACCCAAGTAAAAAGCGTACACACAAACGTGCTATCCAAACTTACTTAACCTTTTATGTTAATCAAAATCCTGAATAAATTAAAACCTTTTTAAACATATTTGATAAGGCGTTAAATCTTGAAATTCTCATTTAAATAAAATTTTGCCTTAACATTTTAAAATCTATTTCAGGAATCCTCGTGTCGAAAATTTAATAGTATAATGATTGTACTGGGACACTATTCTAGAATGAATGGTAACCCTGCATAAGAAAAAACACCTCTATAGTTAACAAATCACAAAACTAAACTCAAGTGATCCTCTAATCACTCCAAATCAACCAACAACACAAAACACATTTCATGCAATAAGAAGAGATATCATACAAGCATAAAATACAGTTTAAACTTACTTAGAAGTTATTAAAAACTTTTAAATCCCATATTAGGCCCCATCCCTCTCATTAGGGCTGTGCAAAATCGAACCGAAATTTTGTCAATTTGGTCTATTCGGTTTGGTTCGGTTCTTTCGATTCTCAATTTTTTCGGTTCATTTTTTTGGGTACTTTCGATTTAATCGGTTCGGTTCGATTCTTAGAGGGCAAAAATTGAAAGAATCGAATCCACCGAACTTAGTAAAACAGTGTCGTTTTGGGGCTTTAATATATAAAATTTTGATTTTTTGGTTTGGTTCTATAAAAAATCAATTTTTTGGTTCGGTCTTCATGAAAATTTCGGTTCAGTTCGGTTCTTAAAATTTTGAAATTTTGATTTTTGGTTCGATTTTGGACCGAACCGACCGGTTGAACACCCCTACCTCTCATGCTATATATAAGTGCCACTTTTTAATTACATCACATAATCTATATATACAGAACAACAAAATACTAAGAAGTATTCTTCTCTTGATTTGCAATAGATATTGAGGTTTTGACTCTAATCTGGTTCTTTAACCTACACATCACAAATAAAATGATGCACTGAGCAAATTTACTTAATGGTGTAATCAAGGAAAATTAAGTGCACACATAGTCACACTCATATATGTATAATGATAGTAAAATAAAATGCAGCTATATGTGCACAAAATGTAATAGCTAAAATAAGTAGGATGCACGCATATGACTTGAAGTTCATAAAGTATATACATTATCATAAACAACAGCCATCACTTTATTGAATCTCAATTATTAACCCTTTTAATGAACTTCAATATTAAACATATTTTATTGCCTATACTTAAGAAAACACATGACTATACTAGATAATGGGGACTCCGAGGCCGCTGAGGCCATCAGGACCATGAAGGCCCAAAAATCCAGACCTGAAGGTCATTAGGACTATAAAAGCCCAACAATCAAAACACGAAGGTCATTAGAACTGTAAAAGCCCAACAATCTCATCATAAGACCCATAGGTCATAAAAATCAACATAAGACACATAAGTCATGACATTAGGTAAAGAAGTACTTAGCAGTTGCTAAACCACTAGTTAACCGGCCAACCTATCAAATCTAGGGTGTTAACTTGTATTGGCTAATCACTAAATTTATTTTTGGTTTCACTATTTTAAATAGCTTAAGTAAATACTTAAAGAACATTTGGCCAACCAATGACTAACTAGGGAAAGATATTAATCTTTAGATTCCCATCATAATTCACCATATGCATATAACATACATAATTGTACATATCTACACATGCTTAGATAAGCACATATACACATATTACATAACATGAACACATACTTATTAGAATATTAACATCAATTATGCCATCATATTATTCTCATAAACATCATACTCATTTTGGTCATGTATCCATGACTACTATCACTTCATAACATACATTGCAAGCTTCGTCCATAAAGCTCACTAAGCATACTTCATTATATCATTATTATGTACATAATTGTAACATCATTGGCCTTAAATATCTCAACCATGAATGATAATCCATTCGGCCACTGCATAGTCCCACACTTCCATAATACGTGTAAGTATTCTGATACTCACCATAAGATACTCATAACCATATGACATCATTTGTAAAAAATTGACTCCATACGCATACATAAACCACAACATACACTCACTACTCTTTAAGCCATTTGCCATACACTTGTATGCACACATTACACTTAATTGATTTATTTCCATGCATCATCACATGATCTCACACTTATTTAACACCATTCATAAACATATATCCTCTTATGTGTATATGACCATCATTAAACATACATACATGCACTACAAACCATTCATCCGTTATGTAATATGCATCTACCACATTTATTCAAACATTTCTAAGATCATAATACATAAGTATAAAGTCACATCTCGAGAAGTTCTATTCATAACATCAAAATTTTTGCGTGTTATAATATGAGTATGTGAAGGCCTATAATAAATGGAAAATAACATAATAATGTTATTAATGTTGATTATAATTAAGTCATGCAAGGACATGTGTGTGTTAAGATTTAAGTCTGAAGCCCATGTAAAGAAGTGTATAACTCTCATGATTTGTTGAGATGAATTTAAATAATATCTTCATAAGTTACAATCTTATATGCTTAATTTAAGTAATATGTGTATTTGAGAAGCTTATGTAAGTGTAATTGTAGACACCTCACCTTTTGGCTTATGATGATAACCAAAGACAGGCTCAAGCAATAAGGCAAGCAACCTGGAAACCAAGTCTGCATGGACTAACATGGCATAGGTCCACATGGACTTGATGCTATAAGGTCTGCACCTTAGACCAATTAAGCCCAAAGCCCAAGATCTACACAGACAAGCCAAAGCCTATATCTGCATGAACTAAAACTAACATGGCTTAAGACCCGGCCTAAAGCCCATGGACTAGTGGGAAAACCTATGACTAAGTTTGCACGGACTAATCTGTACAAGTTCACATGGACTTGCCAATATGAAAGCTTCTAAAAGTATGAGATGCCTATCTAGACTCTATCTCTTAATCCTAGAAAGACTCTATCACTTCTAAATGGGAGACTCTTAACCCTAAGCCTATAAATACCCTCTTTAGGTATGAGTAGAGGGGACAATGAGGAGAGCTCAGAAGAAGGCAATTTTGAGAGTTTAAACCCACTGTCTGCAAATCCAAGAGAGGATTCTAACTAGGAATTGCTCTACTAGCCGTATTAGGCCACACTCAAATTCTATTCTTCTGAAACCCTACCTTTGGCACTATTACTTGAAGTCCATTACCAAGGTAAGATTTGAGGCCTCCTACTATACATTTTCTCATTATTTTCATGGACCCAGGATCTCTAAAGATTGATCTCAAATGAGCCGATTCTATGTAATCTCCACTTTGATCATAAAAGTAAGTCGTTACTTTAAGTTGTTTCATATTGTACAATTGATTGTTCTCATGTTATAACTATTATATAATCATTGTCCTAATTACACGGACCTATTTGTAGGCATAATGAAGTCCGCACAAACTAACTTTATTGATATGTGTATGATATGTTATCCGTACGAACTTAGGTTCTACAATACTATCTTATGTCTTATATATCATATTTTCATGTATTTTGTTTACTATATTGATAGTCTTGTATGATATTGCCATGTGTAGTTATGCCATTCTCTTATGCGCATATTGTTGACTTGCTAAAACTGTTGTACATCCATACAGACTCCCTCTCATGAGAAACATAGTCCGTACGAATGATCTTATTTTGCTTTATTGGTTTCATCTTAAAGTCCGCACAAACTCCCTCTCCTGAGGAACGTAGTCCGTATGGATGTACTTATGTTGAGCATGTCTACTCTATTATGTAATCCACATGGACTCCCTCTTACGAGGAAAGTGGTCTGTGTGGATGTTAACTTTGATTTCTAGTTTTCACATGTATTTGTATTTCTTGTCCTCTTTGTCAATCCTTATAATTCTATATTTGGTATCATTAACCTTTTCCTTTCAGTTGTATTCAAGTGTCCTTTCTCATTGGAGTAGAGGTTCGGATAGACGTAATGAGCTTTGGACAGACGTAATGAGCTTTACAAGCAGTAGTCCACACAGACACTTACCAAAGCTTTATAGAGTCCGCATGGACTTAGCGTCGTACAGATGGGACTAATTAAATTCTTTGTTCTATTTCCTTTGGTTTTGTACCCTTTTAATTCTCTTGCTCATTTTGGGATGTAATAGGTAGTAAATAACTTGTTTTACATGTTAAAGCCCAAATCTCACATTAAAATGGTTTTCTAACTAATTAATTGATGTTTTCATAATAAAATGGATTTGAGTTTTCTCTAATCAAAAGTCACACATAAAAATGTATTTTAATAAAGACCAATCTCCTAAAGATGGGAGTTGGGCAATTACTGCCAATTCCTATAGAATTACGGTAATTATTAGGTTAAATAACAATTAATCAATGACCTGCTTTTTGGATATACCATATACTTGTTGTATGCTTTAAATACTGCTAATTTACTTCTTATACATGAAAAGGTGACATAATTGCTTTCAAGACAATGCATGCTTGGTTGATACGGGATTGATAAATGTTACAATATACAAAGAAGGCATACTATTGGGGCATATTTAAGATCTAAATTTTGAACTTTTTTGGTAAAGAAGATCAGAGGTCCTGGTGCAGAGGCTAGGTGGCGACTCCTAAACACTAAACCACTCTCGTCCCCGGTTCTATTTTCTCTATAGTGGCAACTCTACTGGGGACTGAGAATCTCAATCTGAAAGTGCCCAAACAATATGCTATCTAATATTCTAATTTTTATCAATCCCATGTATTACATCCTATATAAAATAGTTTCCCTTTTACCTTAAATGGTGTTGTAAACCATGAATCCATTTTTCACTCAAGAATGGAGAAGTGCTAGCATATCAATCACTTACAATCCTCGTGCCTTTGGGTATATGAAAAGGTAAACTAATCGATCACTATTATCCTTAATTGGAAAGACTTTAGGAGGGACCTCTGCTTGTGGGAGCTATAAACTGTTTTGACTAAACCATAAGCCTATATAGTCAAGCTTAGCAACTTCCCCTAGGTAACATAAACCTAAGTGATTGTGATTACATTATAATTACTATGTGGACCTATTATGTTTGACCTTATTTAGAAGTGGGGGCAAACCTATTATACTTTTTATCTAGAATGGGCCCAACCTAATCTCACCTCAAATAAGACTTAAATGTCATAGGCCATTATCCTTGCATACACTTAAAATACGAGAGGTCATTGGGCCTAATTAAGCCCATATTTGAACTTATGTATCCCCCAATGATGCTTAGGCAAACCCACCTAGGAAGAATGACTAAAACCACGTGTGTGTGGAGTAATAAGGTTGGAAGGCTTATTGCTTGTGTTTGTCTTTGTACACCCTAACTAGTATCCTTTTTAACATCATATTGTACTTACTACATAACATAAACTTTACGTCCTTTTTATTTTATATCTATCTTGTTTCTATGTACCATGTGTATATCATGCTTTATCTTAATGCACATGCATAAACTTTATGTCTTTCTTGTCTACCATATATATCTCATTTTCATTCTAATACTCATGCATCGTAAACATGCTTCATATATACTTAAGTACACTTCACATTAGGGTAGACACTGAGTTTTGGGGGCTCCTAAGTTCGGTTTGCCTAATGATGATAAAAAGGATAAAAATCTTAAAAATAAATTTTTAACGTCCGAACTAAAGATCTTAAGATATTGAAAAAAAAAATCGAAAACGGCCAAAAGGGGCTGTTCCCGAGTCTGGGGCGCCCGTTTTAGGCTCAAAACGGCTGTGTTTGGCTGTTACTAAGCCCAAAACGATCGTTTTCACTCCTAAAACGGCCATTTTGTGCCTCGGGATCCGTGTATAAAAACCAATTGGATCCTTTTAGGTCAAGGTTGGTCAATTGGAACTGAGAAAATATTTTAGAGAGAAATCACTAAAAATACCAAGAAAATACAAAAAAATATATTATTTTCACACCACATTTTGGATTTTTTTTAAGATTCAAGCATTATTTTCAATCCGAGTTGAGATATGTCTGAAGGCAAATATACCGGTATGTTGATCGACCCGTTTTTCCATTCATTTTTTATTTTTTTTGCATTTTATCCATCTACAAGTTAGATGTGGTAAATTAATTTTGTACATATTTTTGCATTTGTGAAACTGCTCATTTTTCTTTAATTTCTATCTGTGGCTTTATTTTTGCTTCGCATCAAAAATATTATTTTTGATCACTTGGGCTGATTTTATTTTCTTTCTTGCATTATCCATCTATTACTTAGATGTAGTAATTTATTTAGGCCAAAATTAGTATTTTTGTGACTGTCTATTTTATTTAATTTTTGTCAATCTTTTTATTTTTGATTCACATCAAAAATATTATTTTTTTTATTTGTGCTGATTTTATTTTTCTTTTGACATTATCCATATACTAATTAGATGCGGTAATTTATTTGTATAATATTTTATATTTTTGTGCCCCTTTTTTTATTTTTTATTTATTCAATTTCTGTCCGATTTTTCGTTTTTCCTTCGCATACTAATATATTGTTTACGTGATTGTTTTGCAAGTTGTCTGGATTATTTAGGGCTGATTATTGTTATTATTGTTTATTATTTGTTAGATTGTATTTTAGGCCTTCCAGAATGTAATTTTTATTTTTTATTTTCGGTTATATTGTATTTTAGGTAATTACCTTGTATTTTATTTTTTTCGATTAAATTATTTCCCTATATATTCCGTGAATGTTGTAATAAATTAGGAAAATAATTTTTCATACGAATGGAAAAATAATTAAAATATTTCTATTTAATCAATTGATGTTTTATTAATAAAATCGGGTTTAATTTTTCTTAATAAAAGTCACAATAAAATTATTTCTTAAAATTTAACATTTGAGAATCAAAGTTCTCAAATTAAATCCATTTCCCAATTTATGTATGACGCCTCCAATTTTAATCCCGAAATATTTCACAAACACCGAATTAAGTAGAAAAATGGTTTTACACGTTAAAAGGAAATAATAGTCAACATCATATTTTTACCCAATAAATTGGTGTTTTGTTAAAAAAATAAATTTCAATTTTCTCACAATAAAATTTAGAACAATAACATTCATTTTTTTCCAAATAAAGCCTTTGAGAACCAAAGTTCTCAAACCATTCTTCCAAATAAAAAACCATCAAACTCGTTTTTCCAAATTAACCTTTGAGCCCATTATCCGATTTTAATAAAAAGTCACCACAATAAAGTCCATTTTTCTAAAATTGGCATGAGAAAACCAAAGTTCTCAAAATAATTAATAGCCCAATTTCATGTATGTTATTTTGATTCCAAGCACCTATTTATTTTTCTATAAATATATTCTGTAACTTTTTCTACGTGAATGCGTGATTTACTTTAATTATAAAAAATCACCTAAGAAAAGGAACAGTGTCATAAATTCAAATAGACGTTCCGTATTAATTTGAGGTATAAATAAGAGTAGGGTTTCGAACCACTCTGGTTTTGGCCCTACAAGGTATTTCTATTTCCCGACTCCATCGGGTGGCGACTCCTAATTTGTGGTACCCAAAAGGGGCGGCCCTAGATTCCTTTAGCTTTCTTCTCATCTTCCAAGACTTGAGGAGTGAGGCCTAAGTTGAGTCTTAAGCTACTTCGATTTGAACATTCTTAGGAAAATCAAAAGGATCACATGAAATAGTGGCAACTCCACTGGGGACACTATGAGACCATGCTCGGAAAGTACCTCAACTTAATATAAAACTCCATACTTTGAATTTATGACATTTTTTCTTTTCGAAATTGCATTACGTGCTAGAGCCTTAGAATAAGTTAGGCAACCTTGTTATACCCTGATGTCACTTTGAAGCACAAATCCAATTTCACTCAAATTGGAAGATTATCATGAGTGGCATTAAATCCAAGCGTTGTGCCTATAAGGTATATCAAATGGTGAATCGATCAGTCATATGCTCATGATGAGATAGACCCATTATGGAGGGACCATGCTTGCATGACCATAACTGGCTCGATCAAACCATCAGCCCATGTAATGACCAATAGCAACTTCCTCTAGGCACTTTGGTTAATGATGCATTGTATGTTATGCGGGCCAACATACAAGAAATATGACTTAATCATCTTGAAATGCTATTGAACCCATTAGGCCTTTTTTTATCTAGAATGGGCTAGACCTTATATTTTGACTCGATTGAACATATCCAACATATATGCGCTAAATTTTTTTGCATGCACTTTTCTATGAGAGAAATAATGCTCGACTACTTGTCGTCCATTATTCGAACCTGTTGGGATCCTTGATATCCCATAGGTAAGCCCTCCTAAGAAAGGAACAAGACCTCGTGTGTGGGAAGTAATAAGGTTGGAAGGCTCTTGCTTGTGATTATCGTTGTACACATTGACATGCATAAGTATTTCATGCATTCATGCACATTTTCATTTCATCACGTCTAACCTTTTGTCTTGCAACCACCATAGATCCTCAAACTACTTGGGTACGGGAGATAGACGGTCAAATAGTTAGGCAAAAGCTTACACCTGCTATTTACAGCTTGACAAGAATGAAAGGGCATGATGAGAGTAGTTCCTCTGCTCTGAATTTTGAGAATAGAATGGATCAAAAGTTCGAAGAGTTTGAGAAGAGTATGATGGATTTGGTTTCTAAAGCAATTGTTGGGATGGCTCCCACTGCTGGGTCACCACTACATGCTGAAAATGAAGCATAGGCTCCTACTAAGAAAACTGTAAATGCATCTAAGGGAATCGGTATTGGGAAGCAAGCCATAGGAATTGGAGGTAAAAATAAAAGAGCTGTGTACCTTAACCCAGAGTATGATTTTTGTGAGGATATGCTTACTCCTTAAAAGTTTAAGGATCCTGAGATGAAGAAGTTATAAGAGAAGATGGAAGCTATGGCTAGGCTTGTTTCCATGGGAAAGGGGATAGATCCTAAAGAATTATCCTTAGAGTCTGAAGAAGTTTTACCTTCTAAGTTCAAAATGCTAGAGTTACCCAAGTTTGATAGTACTTCAGACCCTAGAGCTCACATTAAGCAATACGCCACAGTTATAAGAGGCACAGAGCTCAGTACTAAATAGAAGGTAGCGTATTTCAGTCTGACATTGCAAGGAGGGGCGATTGATTGGTACCATAGGCTAGAAAGGAAGGTGAAGGAAGACTGGAGCAAGATTACAAAAACTTTCATCAGCGAATATGATTGTAGCACACATATAGAGGTCACTTTGAAAGATCTCGAATTGCTTAAGCAGAAACATAATGAGACCTTTGTTGAATACTTGTCAAAATGGAGATCCCAAGTGCTAGAGATGAGGAAAAAATCAAAAACATCATACCAGATTTGCTTATTCATTAAGGATGCCAATCCTTATCTAAAAAATGGCTTGAAGGCAAAGGGATTGAAGGACTGGGAATCCTTGAAAGATATAGCCATAGATATAGAAGAGGAGCATAATGAACAAAAGAAAAGTTCAGGAGGATTTGGCAATAGGAAGAATTAAGGAGTTAGGAATGCAAGTGGAGCTAGTTTTAGGCAGACCGCTAAGGTATCCGCTATCATAAGGCAATACTCAAATTTAGGTAAACCGCTATCTTAGTGCTTGAAGTGATTTCAAAAAGAGGGGAAGCTCCAACCTTTACCTCCTAGGCCAACTAAAAGCGAGGGCCAGTCTTGTCATAGAGCGGATCTATACTGTCAATACCATTAGCACATCGATCATGACACGGATAATTGTCGTACCTTAGGAGATAGGATTTAGGATTTGATTGACTCAAGGCAAATACCTGATCTAGAACAAAGGCAAAAAGGTCAGAGCACATATGCAAGAGTTCCTCCTCTAGTTAATATGGTCAACTCAGGACTCTCGAAATGGTATGTCCTCCAAGATCTATATAGGAATGACTATTTAGTTGGGACAAAAAGTGCCAAGGTAAATTAGAATCCAATATGCATGACAGACATATAAGCTACCGATAGTGAGAGCGAGCTGGAGGGTCAAGATCAAAATTTGTAGGTAGATTCTGATTCAGAACAGAAAGTAAGTGAAGAGGCAAAAGCTAAAGTGGTTACTCACAGTGGGCGAGTGGTGCCAGAAGTAGAAAAGGATTCGATTCCTCCAGTAGTGGAAAGTGAGGAAGATGTTGTCACCAACTAGTTAAAGAAGACTCCCACACAGATCTCGATTTGAGATCTGTTGCGACAATCCACTTCTCATCGCTAGAAAGTAGTTAAAGCTTTATGAGCAACAACTGTTTCTACTACCATATCGCCATCCGAGCTGGTGGCACTGGTAAAAGGAGAGGAGGAGACGAAGGTTAGTTTTTCTGATGCAGATTTTCCACCCGAGGGGCGTTATCATAATCGTCCTTTATATATCAAGGTAGAAGTGAACGGCAAATATACAGCCTGTGTAATGGTGGATGATAGGTCATCGATTAATGTATGTCCGCTTAAAGTTGTAGCAGCTTATGGAATTGAGGATTCGATGATTTCCCAGTCTAAGCTTACCATTATGGCTTATGACAACACAAAAAGGCAAGCATACGGGACTTTCAAAGTTAAGGTTAAAGCGGGAGTGATCATGGATGACGCAAAATTCACAGTGCTCGATATTCCTGCGAATTTCTCCTTGCTTTTGGGAAGACCATAGGTCCACAAACTAGGGGGAGTTCTATCGATGTTGCATCAAATTATCAAAATCCCCCATGATGGTGAGATTGTGACAACAGGGCTGTGAGGGAGAATCAGTTGTTGATGCTAGAAATAGCTAATCAGCCCTTCAACGACTTCTATATTTTCGAAATTTTTTCTGAAGAAGAGGAAAACCCTAGGGTGATGAATATAATGAAAAAGATGAACTATCTGTCTGGAGCTAGATTGGGACACACTTCAGAAGGTCCTGTTAAGCTTCAAGGATAAAGAGATCGGAAGGAACTGGGATACACAGTAGAGATGTCAGAATTGAAGAAGATCAGAAAATATATTATCCTCCTAAAAGAAAGCTTCATTCAAGCTAAGGGAAATGTCAGTTATTGTGGGCAATCCGAGCTGGCTATTATTGAAGGATAGGTTGTGCCAGGATTCGAGATCTTCAATGATGTATTCGATTGGGTTGTTAATGAAGTAAAGGCAGTTTTAGATTTTTGGGATGAGGAGATTATGATCAACCTGACTGAGATGGAAATCGAGCGTGAAGAAGAGATCCTGACTGATGTTATGCTCCAAGAGAAAGGGAAAAGGAAGATGCAAGAAAAGGATATGCCTGAATGCTCTTATGATAATTTATATGTACCTGAACTTTTTTATGATAATGTGCCTATTTCTTTGGTTAATAATATGAATGATTTTGCTTATTTTTGTGATGTCTCATCTAATTACATCATGCATAATGATAATCATGACTCGCATAATATGTTTGATATTAATTCAATCAATACTACCTCGTTTAATC
>CANXYI010907088.1:0-10648 GCA_948208565.1 Hura crepitans
GAATAAATCGTAGAAATGCATAAAAGGAAGTATTTGGTCAACATTAGTCATACTTATGTAAAAGTTAAATGAAAGGCCCCTAGAGAAATCCTAGGATGGGTAACCTCAGTGGAAAGTGACACAACATGCTTATTTCAGGTAGAAATGGGTAGGAGGCATTACAGTTGGTCATTTGTTGGCTTAACGACTTTGTTAAATTTAATTATTATGCTTAAATAGATTAAATAAGAAAACAAAAATATGGTAATTCGCCCATGCTAGTTAACAACCAAGATTGGATAGGTTGACTAATCAACTGGAGGTTTAGCAGTTGATAGGATACTTTAGTGTCTTTTTAATGACCTTTGGGTCTGGTAAAGACTTATGGGTCCGGGAAATGACCATTTGGTCTGGTAATGACTTTTGAGTCCAATAATGACCTTCGGGTCCAATTTGGGAATCTATACGATTCTAATGGCCTAGGTGTCTTTATATATGTACATATCACAAACATAAAACTTTTCAATACATTATAGGGCAATAATTCATACATCAGTATAGATAGGAGTGCTCATACACTCTTTCCTTTATTATTACATATACCATACAAAATTGTATAAATTA
Organism: Hura crepitans; assembly: GCA_948208565.1. NCBI lineage: Eukaryota > Viridiplantae > Streptophyta > Magnoliopsida > Malpighiales > Euphorbiaceae > Hura > Hura crepitans. Next base: position 604 of record CANXYI010907088.1, read on the forward strand.
CATGATCTTCAAATAAACTAATGATCTTTATAGCCTAGAGGTTCTTTATTTTAAGCTATCCAAAAACCTATGCATTGCAAACAAATGATGCTCTAAACTTTGCAGCTTAGTTATGTATCTAGTATAGTATGGCACATTCCTTTTCTTTACAATTTACATTAAATACTTCAAATTATAAATGTTCATAATACACTAGTCCACTATTTTAAGAGTCAATTATACAACATGTGCAAAAAGGCATAGATAAATAGGACATAATCACATATTACGAATCCAAACATGCATGACTTATAATATATATCAACATGCAAAGGACCATTATTTTAATTTGCATGATTGAATCACAACTGGTCATATATATAGGCATAATAAATTCATGTACCTAATAATTTCAAACAACATTATTATGCTTAATTTAATCTTTATCATGCCTTGATTTTTCTTTTAGCTCAAATGCGTATCATGCGTAGCCATAGTCACTTAAAATTTATCTCATAACATAATCATATATAACTCATCATAAGCATTCACTAGTATTGTAACATTCATTCATTATTCGTTATCCATTAAGATCCAAGAACATAGACATTTAACTTATTGAATGATATGCAACTTTATACATATCATTCATATATGTTATAATAGGGCATAAATCATAGACATAACACATCATAAGTTCATGCATTAATATGAAATTCATATATTTTGAAAATCATCTATACTCTTCTTTAAAATCTATTTATTAGACCCATACTCAAGGAAATAAATACACTATGGATAATGAAGTATCGATGGATCACCAAGGCCCTCAGAACCACATAAGCTTTGTATACATCAAACCCGAAGGTTAGTAATTAGATTTGAAGATCAAAAGCATTAGACCTAAAGGTCACAAATCATCATAAGACCTAGAGGTCAAACATATGGTAGGCCATTATGGCCCTCATGAATTCGTAGGTCTGAAGACAAGAATAATAGACCTAAAGGCCAAAACACATTGCAACCCTAAGGCTATGTAAGACCCGAAGGACAATATATTGTAACTCCAAGGCTATTTTAGAGCCAAAGGTCAACACATCATAACCTAAATGCTACGTAAGACCTAAAGGTTAATGCATTGTAACCAGAAGGTTACAAAGGTACCAAACTACCCTAGCATCTGCTATGACTCCTAGTTGATCGGCCAAACTATTCGATTTGATTGTTTATATGAATAGGCCACTAACCAAATTTACTTTTTATTTCACCATCTTAAAATAGATTAAGTGAATCTTTATATTTAATTTGGTTAACACATAAGCTTAAGGGAAAATTAATAGTCTTCACCATTTATATTAATCCCATTATATTACCATTCATGCAACATGAGTACCTTGATTTACACATCACCATATCTATCTTTTATGGTTAATAGACATTATCATAAGTATTTTACTCTTTAATCACTTTAGGCCATTCTTGCCTTATTTCCACATCCTAAATACTCAATGAATACCTAAAGCACCTATTAATTTCCTTATTAGGCCATTTGGCCATGTCATAAGCTCAATGTGCATTATGGCACTGCATAGCTACCATATGCCATCCATATCATCGTATCATTTTTCATATATCAATTCTCGTATTAGGCCATTCAGCTATATCATAATCTCATTGAGCATTAAGTCATTTCACAACTACCTTATTCTATCCAAATCATCATATCATCTTTCTCATGCCAATAGTTGTAACGCCCGTGAAACTTAGTTTCATGAATAGTACTTTTGAGCAATAAATAGTGTTCTCGAGATGTCGGGGCATTGCATGATGGCCAGAAATGGCAAGTACTACTTGTAAAACTTTGATGGGCCATAAAATGATGAAAATAAAATAATTAAAAGATTTAGCAGAACCAATAAACCATAATAGGCTATAAACTAATAAATAGTGACATTAGTTGTGTTTGTACCAGGAATGGTCCAGGATGTGACTAGATGAACCTAAAAATGGCATATCTTGAAGGTTAAAAATTTCAATGAGTCCATTGAAGAAAGAATTTTAATATTTTGAGGTCATTGACTATTTATTCAAAATTTTTAGATTACACGAGTGAATAATGACCTGAGTTGACTATGAAATTTTGACATAAGATTTTATGGGGTCTTTAATGGGTTTAATTGAGAATTTTTGGCACTAAAATCAATATTTTTAGAGGTGTTAGAAAATTAAAATGAATTTTCAAAGTTTAAAAGAAAATCAAGAAGAAATGAACTGAAAAACCGATGCGTTAAGTGAACCGCGCCCACAAGCCATCCACTTAAATGGGCTAGCATATAGGGGAAGCCCACATGTGCCAAAAAGGAGTCATCTACCCCATTTTTCTCCTCATGGATGATGCCATTTATAGGCATTTTCCTCTCTTCCATTTTCTTCATTTTCTCTAAAAATTCTCCGCCAAAAGTCCTAAATCATATATCAATATTAGCCTTCATAATCTAATTTGATCATTCCAAGTGATAAAAAGTGAAAAAAGAAGCTTGAAGAAGGAGAATTTACAATTTGCTGAATAGTGTCACCAATATTTGTAAGTGGTTATAATTCAATTTTTTTTATGAGGACTAGGATTGATTCTAGGACAATTCATATAATTAGAATTTAATTTGGAGCAATATAGGATTTTTGAGGAATTTTCTAAGGTAAAGTGTGTGTATATGTATGAAAGGAAGGAGAGAAAGAACAAGGCACTAGTAAACCTTGAAGGGTGAGAAAAGTGGTTTTTATGGTATGTGAATTTGGGTTTAAATGTATGTATGTGCATGTGTTGTATGTAAAAGTATGAATTATGTATATAAAAGTTTGAATTGGGTATGTAAATGTGTGATATTTGGTGTTATGGTTATTGTAAATCAATTATATGTGTATATGAAGTATGAAATTGTGATAAAATACACGAAAGTGATTATGTAATGAGATAATCAATAAATGGTTGAATGGTGTATTATGGGTGTGTGTGTAATGCCCGAAAATCCGAATCATGTGAATAGTATTTTCTAGGCCCGAGTGATGTTCTCCGCAGTGCGGGTCATCATTCTGAGTCCGTTGACTTGACTTGAAAGTGGTCAAAATGAATGAAATAAAACTTTTAGCAGAACCAATAATTCATTTCAGGTCAAGAACTACTATTTACGGAGATAAAATGAGGTCGGGCTGGGACAGACTCGAGATGTGCTCGGATGGTCTTGAAAATATCATACCCTGAACCTCGAAAATATCATACCCTAAACCTCAAAAATTCCACTGAGTATGATGGAGGAGGAACTAAAATTTTCTGAGGTCAACTAATATTTTTTCTGAATATTTTATTCTGATCGTAAATAATGTTAGAAAGTCAACTATTGACTTTTGACTTAAAAATTTGCATGGTCCTTCGGGACCCAAAGTGAGGATTTTTAAAACTAGAATGAGAATTTTTAGAGGATCAAGGAATATTTTACAAATTTTCGTAGGTTAAACTCGGTCTATGGTGAATAGTGATTTTTGCTCCTAAAAGAGTTTTGGGCTGAAATTTTGTAAGGGCCTTAGTGGCTATAATTGACAATTTTTAGGACTGAAATGGGAATTTTTGGAGGCCTATGGAATATTTTATGAATTTTGTCCCTAAAAAGTGACATAAAATGCACAAATTTGGTTTAATGGCCATTTGGCCCAATCAAATGGATCCAATCCATTGCATATATCAGATTTTTCATGGGTGTACACTTCACAAAGGACCAAACCATCTTCCACCCCTCCAAAAGTAAGAAGCCGATGCCACCCATAGAGAAACCACCATTTTTAGTGAGTTTTCTCTCTCCTCTCCCACCCAAAATCTCATGGAAAATGTCTAAAATTAAAGCCTCCAATGATTTTAGATGCCAAATCCCCCAAAAGATTGAAGAAAGAAGGAAAAATTTGAGAGAATTTACACTTGGGTGAATAGGGCCCAAATGAGGTAAATGGCCTTGATCCTAGTTTTTATTTTTAGTATTGGTAGTTTAGGGAATTCTAAGAATCCCTATGGTTTTGGAATTGAATTTGGAGTTGTGTGTATTTTTGTAGAAATTTTCAAAGATTGGAAGCTTGTATGAAAAATGGAGAATGGTGACTCAAGGTGGAGAAAAAAGGGATTTTGATGCTTCTAGAGTAACTACAGAATGATAGGAGTTTACAATAAGTGAATTTACTCAAACTTATCATGTATGTTGAGATAAAGTGTCATTGAAGATGAAAATGTGTGTATGGAAGTTTTAGTTTTATGTGTGTGCATATGTGTAATCATGTGGAATGTATGCTAAAAGATGTAGAATGATGATTTAGGATGGTAGGGATGTGTATTTGATGTGAGGGGGATGTGTATGTATATGGTACATACATGACTAGGTATGTTTCATGTATGTCATGTATGTGGATATAGGCATGGCATGGTAGTGTGGGTGGAAAATGTATATTAGGAGGTGTAAATAATGGAAATAGGATAATATGGATGTGATAAGGATGTGTGTGTATGTGATGCATGCATGATCATATGTATGCCATGTGATGAATATGTATATGGGCATGGTAAAATGAAACTTGAAGGATGTATGTAGAGAGAGGGTATAGGTGTAAGAAATAGAAAATGATAAAAAGGGGGAAATTCCATAAAAAAGGAGTAGCTTAAATTAATAAATGTTAATTACAACTTTTATGTGCAAATAATGGGTTTATAAAATAAATTAGGTAAAATAAATGAATGAGGTGAAGTAAAATTGAAACAATACGGCTTAAGGTAATGGGAAGAAAAATAGGTTGATAAACTTATAAGGAAAAAGATACTAGATGAATAGTAATTTCTACATGAGAGGTTCATAGTTATCTAGGGTTTTTGATGACTCGTAATTGTCCAAAAAAAATCGGACAAAATAAATTCAAATCTATGTCTTTTTAGCATAAAAACAATTAGATGGAATATCTGGTAAAATATAAAGGCAAACAGTGGAAGCTAGTGGAGCCAAAATGAACCTAGGAGCTGAGCAGTTATTGAAACTCAAACTGGATAAATTGAGAGTCCTCGAAAAGAATGAATTAATGTACCATAAACGTGGACAAAATTTAAAGGAAAATAATATATAAATATTGTGGGAATTTTAAATCACCAAAGGGGTATTTTAATTGACATAATCCAGGAAACATAGGTATAGGATAATCAATCTACATAACATAATAAAATATTGGGTTAAAGTAATCAATGGAATAGGGAAAGAATATTTCTATCCATCCAGCAATAGTAAGAATAAGTCATTAAGATTAGAAGGTTAACGAGTGTAATAAAATACAAGAAAGAAACGAAATAAAAGTCCTAAAATAGAACCTTGTAGAAACTATGTGTATAAGTGAATAAAACATATGGGGAAATAGATAATTAAGTGGAACTAATGGAAAGTATAGAACCAGAAATGAAAATTGAACAGCTTGATAAAATTACAGAATGGTGAATGGTATATAACCAAATGATGAAACTAGGTATGACAAGAATGTGCTTATGTGGATGGAAAAGAAAATGTGATTAAAGACATGACATAACAACCTACTTTATGACTGTGATGTTGGCATGAAGTTAATTGTGCAATGTTGTTCTAAAAATGAGATGTAAAGATAAGATTTGATTTGAGAATGTAAAATATTAATAAATATAGTTACAATTGGTTAATGGTCCATCAGTTAGACACCTACTGGATGGGTTAACCAGTTAACTAGGGATTAGCAGGTGCTAGGTAGTCAGTCCTTCTGGGGCCTACTGCCATGTATTGATGATGATATTAGGAGTGGTCTATGGATAGGTCCCTAACTATCCATCCTCTTATTGATTGTTATGTTTATGGATAATGGGAGTGGTCTACAGATGGATCCTTGCTATCCACTTGTGTGTTATTGATTGCTATGAGTTGCAGATATTGGGAGTGGTCTATGGACAGGTCCCTGCTATTTGCTAGTCTGATATTAGGAGTAGTCTACGGATGGGTCCCTGCTATGAGGCAAGGTAGGTGCAGCTACTTAAGCCCTAAAAGTGGGCCACTGCATAGGATGCATCCTGCTGTCCGGTGTCTTAAAGTGTCATCTGTCTAATATGGGCCATAAATGTAAAATGAGGACTTCCTTTAATGTAATAATATGGATTCCTTTAATGTAACAATGTAATTGTATATACAGATAAGTGAACTTAATGTAATGAATAACTGGACATAAGGGCTTAAGGTTTGTGAATAAATGAGCTAGAAAGGAAGAATAATTCGTAAAGGTTGAGAAGGAATAATCTTATGTGAATGTAATAGGACACTTTAAAGGCATATAAAAACTGGAAAGGAAATTATGATTAATGGTAATAACGGGGTTAATAATTGGTACCTATACACCTATTAAAGGGCTGGAAAGAATAGAGGTAGACCAATAAATAGTAATGAGTAAATGGCAAAACTATGTAAGTGATTTTATGACAATATAGTAACAACAGTTATGAGAGGTGAAATTGGTATAGATGAAAATTAAGAAATGCTAAACCAATAACTAATAGTGAACCTCTTAAGAACCCATAGGTTATGTGAGACATCAAACTAGGGTAAAATAATGAATAAATGAGTATAATTGAGGATTGGAGGAAAAGGGTTAGATATCATAGATGGAACGAAATTAGTATGCCTTATGTGCTTGCATGTATAAAAGAACATGGTATGTTTGGTGAAATTCACCACTGAGTGCATACTCAGTATATCAGATTTTTGATGCGCAGGTGGTAAATGTATAAAGGATGTGAAGTAGGCCACCAGCGGTGCAGACAATGGTTGTTTAGGTATGCTATTACATGCTTAAATTATATGATAAGATGGTAGAGGCACTCATGCATTTGACTTGTGGTTGAATGGGAGAAATGATAATTTAGCATTACTGAGGTAGTGGTAAACAAAGCCTAAGCTAATAGTTGACTATAAGATCAAGCATGTAAGATTTAGATGCCTAGTAAGTGTGATTTAGACCATAGGAACTACTAAAAAAATTTCTATAGAAAGGAAGGTAAATGTGGTAAAGGTTAAATGAAAGATCCTTAGGGAAATCCAAGGATGGGTGACCTCACGGGAAGTAGCATGTCTTGCTTGTTTTCAGGGAGAACAGGCAGGGGGTGTTACAGTGTGTATGTGTATTAAACATATAGATATGTTAATGGCTTGGTATTAAGAAAAAATGGACTTAAAGATATGTGTTTGATGAAATGGAACATTATTTGATGAAAATGTGTTAAATAAGTGTGAAATTATGTCATGGAAAAACATGCACTTGCAGAAGTGCAAATGAACCAATTATGTGATATTTGATGTGTAATTACGTGAGATGAATAAATGACATTATTAGTGAGAAATGAATGGAGAAGACAATGAAAAAGTGATCATAAAGAGCACCTACAAATGTGATTGTGATAAGTGGTCATAAAATTACCAAATGAATGGTGAAATATGACATTAAATGTCGTCGAATTATCTAAATGAATAATTAAAATGGGAATTTAAGGTCTATATAGTTAGACACCCACTAGATTGTTTAATCGGTCTACTAGGAAATTAAGCAACTGCTAAGTTTGAGTCAAGTCAATTATTATATCATTCATATTATTATTATAGACAGGTGCAACCGTCGAGGTTCTATTGGAGCCACTACACAATAGCATGGGTATAGCCACCAAGGTTTAATGAGAGCCACTATAATATATACCATTGCATGGGTACAACTACCGAGGTTTAATGTGAGCCACTATATGATTAGCGAAAATAAAGCCATTGAGATTTGATAGGAGCCACTTTATAATAGGTAGGTGTAATTACTAAGGTCCAAAACATAAGCCACTGCATAATTTTCATAGGAGATAGCAGGGGAGACCCAAGGATGACCAGTCATCTGATGATAAGATACCATAGGTGGTAAAGGCCTATAACAGGGTACCCCCTCCTAAGGCATCAAAAAATGATCACTTGAAGAAATTAAATGAAAAAATAGAGGCCATGTTTTGATTAGTAACCGGGGGCAGAGATGTTAACCTGGACAACTTTAGTCTAAGGCCCGATCATTATATGCCTTACAAGTTCAAGATGCCCAATTTAAGCAATTTTGATAGAACTTCATATCTTTATACTCATTTTAAATAGTATGCAGTAGCCATGAAAGCCAGCCATTTGATAGAAGAATAGATTGTGAGCCTATTCAGCATGTCTCTCACAAGCTAGGCTCTTGACTAGTATCACTATCAAGAGAAAAAGGGCAAGGAGGATTAGAATGAGTTGGCAAGGGCATTCAATAAGTAATATGCCAATAATACCAGTGTTAAGATTACCTTGAAGGATCTAGAGCTGATTAAGTAGAAGCCTAATGAGAGTTTTTCTAACTATCTCTAAAGGTAGAGGGAAAAATCTTGAAGATGAGGAATAAGCCAGAAGACATCGACCAAATCAAGATGTTTATTAGGAATGCCAATAGTTACATGAACAATAGGCTTACAACTAAAGGCATTACTACTTAGGAATAGTTGAAGGATATTTCCATTGACCTTGAAGTCGGGTATTAGAATAAGGGTTACAAGAGATCGAATAATAATCCTACTTTTGCATGTGGAAATGCTGGAAATTCCACTAAAACTGCCGAGGTATATGCAGTTTAAGGCTGCAGGTACTCAAATCTAGGTAAATCCTTATCATGGTATTTGAAGAAACAAACTAAGGAAGGGAAACTACAACCACTTCAACACTAGCCATTCAATGGACCATTACCCCTAACTCATAGGCATGATTAGTATTGTGCTTATCATCAGAGAACCAGACACATTATAGACAACAGCAAACTCCTCAGAAGGACCATTCAGGATCTTATCGATTCAAAATAGATCCCTAGCCCAAAAACCTCATCAAACCCACTACGAAAACATCACACCATATGCCTCCTTAAATCCAGATTACCCGAAGAGTATGTGCTGAGGGAAATCTACAGATCTGACCTAGCAATAGAAGTAAGAGTGAAGGTAAGTGAATCAATCCTAATGACTAGTTTTTGGGATAATGAGAGTGATCATGAGGTTAAAGAGAGCAAAAATTTTTAGGGTAAATCCTTCGATAAGGATTTTGAAAAGGGTAAGAGAGAGCCAATACGAGTTGAGGGAGAAATGGTAGAGAGAGTATAAAAGAATGATCGAATCCTATTAGAGAAAAAACCTGAATCTAAAAAAAGTAAGCATGAGGAAGTGTTAAAGCAGCTCAAGAAAACTCAAGCCAATATCAGCATCTGGGATTTGTTGATGTCATCCAATGACCATAGGCAAAAGGTGGTTAAAGCTTTGGGTCAAGTTGTTATTTCTATGACTACCACACCTAACGAGCTTGTAGAAGTAATGAAATAGGCAACACTAGCCTCATCTCATTTTTAGACATAGATCTACCTTTAAAAGGAAGGGAGCACAATAGACCCCTTTTTATCTAGGCTGAAGTGAACGAGAAGAAAACGGGTTATGAAATGGTGGATAATGGCTCTTCTCTTTGTGTTTGCCTTATCAAGATCCTAGCTAGTTTGGGAATCAAGAAAGAGGATTTAGTACCCTTTAGCATCACTATAAAGGCCTATGATGACCTAGAGGCAAGCTGAAGTGTCTTTTATAGTCAAAGTGTAGGTACGACCAATCGTTGATGAAGTAGTGTTCATAGTTATCAAGATATTTGCTACCTTCTCTGTCCTATTAGGAAGACCTTAGTTCCACAAGCTAGGATGAGTTCCCTTAACTTTACATCAAATAATTAAGTTCCCACATGAAGGCAACATTGTTACCATAAAGGTCAAGGTCGATCATGCTATCTCCACTCTAGCTATCACCAATTAGCCTTTCAACAGATTCCATGTTGTGGGAATTTATAAGGATTACATAAACCTAACTGTGTCCAAAATGATAAAGTGGATGGATTTCTTTTTGGGAGCTAGTTTAGGGAAAAACATGCAAGGTATCACTGAACCTTTGTAGTTG
>CANXYI010907166.1:0-12165 GCA_948208565.1 Hura crepitans
CTCAAAAAATTATGATTCTAAAGCCATTGGATTATTCAGAATATTTAAGTATTAAGTTGTAATATTTTTGAATTATTTTGAGCAACTTTTTATTTATTTTATGGTTTAGCTTTGCTTATGACGCTATTCACAAGACACTACTGTAAAATCTTATTTAGCATTTTTTACCTTCTAAACGACTTCGGATTGGCTTTAAACTTTACCTAAAATTCTCTAGTAATTAATATCCCCATCCATACTCTTAGTGCAACTCGTGTTTCAGGAAGCATTATTCATCCTGGGAAGTACTATTCACGAGAGTCGGGATTTTTGGATCGTTACATATAGGCTCCTTGAACTACATTCCCCTACAATCTATAAGGATAGTAGTGCCTCTCAACAATAACTACTTAAGGATGAATGGTACTTTCTAATTTAATTTGAACTTTCCCCTTGGGCTAGTTTGACCTAGTCTCTTCGACTTAAGGACTAAACCCCTTTCTTCAACTTGTGATTTGTCACCCTTTTATGAAAAGATTAGGCCATTCTTTTTTGGTAAAATTGATTCTAATAATTAGCTCTTAAGAGCTTCTTATCTAACAAGTTCAATTATTGGAAACCTTGCTTATCCTAAGTTATTTTAGGAATCTCTACTTCTAAAACCACTCTCAATGACTTGAGTTGAATTTCTACTAAGAATACTATGTTTGTATTGAACACTAAGGAAAATAGAGTTACACCCGTTGAAGTTTGAATAATTCTCCTATAACTCCAAAGAGCAAATAGAAGTCTATTAGCCTAACCTCTATAAGTTATAATTGTCTTAGCTAGGATCTTTTTGACATTCTTATTTTCCACTTCAACTAACCTCTTGATTTGGTCTATAAGGAGAGGATTTATGATGCCATATCTTGTATTTCTATAACATTGCTTTTTATTTTAGCATGAAATTGGACACCATTATCTAAATCTATGTGGTATGGGATCTTATATGTGCAAATCATATTTTCTTAATGAACATAGCCATTTGTTTTGCCCCTAATATATTAAAAGATTCTACCTCAACCCACTTAGAGAAATAATCAATGTCTACCATAATAAAATGATGATTATTAAAAACTATCAAATATATCTCTCTGATTATATCTATCCCCTAAGCAGCGAATGGCAAAAGAGATAATCAATTGTGTAATTATGATATAAGAACATGAACATAAAGGTCTATCTACCAAAGTGGATTCGAAGATTAAACATAACATAATAACCATTACGAACATTTCTAAAGCTAAAGTTCATCCAGTGATATGGATCCAAAGATGAAACAAATATGGGCCTTTTGATTAGACTAAAAGTGTATTCATAGACCAAAAACATAAAAAATGCACTCCAGTGCCCTAACAGCTACTAATATACCCCTAATTGATCTATCAATCTATCTATTAAGGTTGTTAAGCATATGGGTTATCAAGTATGTTTATTTTTAGTTCCACTATTTACCATATCTTTTAAACATGATAAAGTCAATAAACAACCATACTGAGCAAATATTAGGTATTAATTTGATCATATAACTCATATAAAAGAAATGTCATATTCAAATCACTACATTTGCACATATATAATCATAAAGCTCAATTTAGGCTTATAATTCTCATTTTTTATCATCTCATGGTTGATATCAATTAATTGACCATAAGTGACCATTTCATGCTTAATTTCAAACATTTTTACATTAAGTTTTGTCTAGTGTCATGTCATCCTTTAAGCTCATTTCATGCACAAATTCCATGTCTTTGCATCATACACCATAAAAGAATGCATATATAACCCAAATCTTGTATGTGGTAACACACAACCTCTTACATATATAAATCATGTATATTTATGCATAATATGGCTACTTAAGCATCATAATCATCATTATGTAAATAGTATGTCAACTACAACATCTAACACATCTTTAGGTGCTTTATAACACATTACATACACACTTACATCAAATATGGCCATTCAATCATAAGGCTTCCTCACACTAAAAGGACACATTTTCCTCATTTAAACACATAATAACATCATTCTATCATCAAACCATCATAATTTACATTGTGCATACACATAATTAAACATATCCATATTTAAATTCATTAGGGCTATTTGGCCACCATGCTTACTCATATTAACCATGTTCATTTTATTGAATTGCATGCATTTGAAAATCTTCCTACATTAACATAAAATCCTCTATGTCATGCACATATGAAATCAAAGACATACATCAAATTAACACCACATGAACCAGTCGACCAAAGGGTCATTTCCTTATTCCATATCAATGCCATTAATTTTTGTACATTATACACATTACAGACATCATTTATGTATCATATAACCCCATTTCAATTAATAATTTAAACAATTAAAACTATTTTAATGCAATTATTTCATATAATAAATACGATGGATAATTAGGGCATCCTTAAATAATCATGAAATTAATCAATTTCACATGACAAAAAAATTGCAATACGACCCCTAAAGATTGCTCACACCTTCATTTTCCCTTTATCCCATGTTTTGTCCATTTTCTCAATAGCCCATTACATATTCAATTTTCAAAAATTCATAATAAATAAAAAAAAACATAAAATGATGAAACAAAAGCACAAATATGCTTCTGGACACCTAATGAACATAGGAAAAATGTCAAGTTTTAGAAATTCCTACTTGAAACAAAATTAGGTATTATTCATCCCAAATAAAATCGAGCCAAAACCTATGATTTCTTGTAATTTTCTCTCTTTTCCCAAGCTTTAGAGGTCATGAAGGCACTTGAGAGTGGATCAACCAAAGAATTTGGATCTTAATTTAAGGACTTAAAGAAGAAAAATGGAGGAGAGGGGGAGGAGGAGCTGTCGGCTCATATGGGGGAGAAAAAGATAAAGGTTTAACCATTTTTTAGAAATTTAACTCAATTTCTTATTCGCTCAAAATTTTTATTATTTTACCCATTTTTATCCCTTTTTTCTTTCTTTTTCGTCCTTATTAAAGCTTTTTTTTTTTACCTTCAATTTACCATTCAAAAGTTCAATTAATTATAGCCCCACAACCCTATAAAATTTAGAACTCAAAAAATGCAAAATATTGAATTATTAAATTGTTTTTATGTTACCTAATTTTTAGGTAAAATGCTTTCTGACCTCTAAAAATTCCATTTCCAGCACCATTAGACTTGCAAGAATTTTTAAGTATTAGGTCATATAAGTCTCCTAATTTTTTGAGCAACTTTTAATTCAGCTTTGCCTTGGTCACTATTATTAAAAAATTACCATAAAAAAATTTCTTATAATTTTTAACCAAACTAATGACTTCTAATTGACTTCAAACTTTCCTAAAATTTTTTTAATTAATGCTTTTAACCGATAGCTTTAATGCATACTGTGTCTCAGGAACAATTCATCCCGAGAAAGTACTATTCATAAAAATCATATCATTATGTTACTTCCCCTATTAAAATAAATGTCATCCTCAACATTACTTGGTTTAAGCAGATGGGGATACTTGTAGAGATTGATTTTTCTAGGGTCCTATTTTCCGATTGCATATTAATGAAGGAAAAGACTAAGTTCTGAGGAATGAGGATGTGAACATCAAGTTCAAAGATCTCAAATTTTTTTTTTAAAAGTTTAAAACAAAAGGTTTTTCCTGACACAAAAAATATCATAGTGTAAGTCAAAATGCAAGAAAAAATAAGTGTCTATGGTAGGCTAAAGGCTTAAGCTGATAGGTCTAAGTTCAATGGAAAATATTAATGTCGTAAAAAGTGCCAAGGGTCAAGTAAAATTTTCAAGGAAAATCCATTAAAAATACAAGTTTCTTATTTTATTGTTTTAAGGCTAATGTAGTGCCATTTTAGCCATTTTTGCTTAACTGAAATAATTGTTTTCGATTCTTAACACGATGTCATTTTGTATTTTGGTCTAAAAAAGTTTTTCCTTTGTGATTGTTGAAAATGACTATTTCAAAGGGAAAAATAGACTTTTACATAAAAATGATTATTTCGAGGGAAAATATGACCGTTTTCAAAAAAACGGCCATTTTCATCCTCAAAATGGCCTTTTTTGCCTTAAAGTTCATGTAGTAAGACCCTATTCTATGTCTTTTTTAGAGTTGGCTTTACTCATGTTTGGTGCATTGAAAAGCTGAAAATCACTTTTAAAACACCATTTTTTACATTTTGAAAGATTTTTAGTGCAAGTTTTCATCCATTTTAAGGTCTTTCTTCCTGATGGAAATTATACACGATGGCCAATCAATTTTCTCTTTTTTTTCATTTTTCTTTCCCTCTCTTCTACTCTTTCTCTAGATCTATGCATTATTAAGGTTGTTGGGGCATTTTGTCAATTTTTACGTTGTTATTGCATTCGTAATTTTTTATTCGATCATCTACTTTGTCCATTTAATGCTTTATTTTCTATTAGTTTATTTATTTCTTCTTTAAATATTTTGATTCTATTGTGATTTGAGTTGTTTGGTATAATGGCTTAATTTTATTCTCCTTGCCATTTTCATCAAATACCAATGAAGTTGCATTTTGGACACCTTCGATGCAATTTTATGCTTAGATAGTCAAATTGTATTTTAGTTATTGTTTATGTAATTTAGTTTATTTTATTTTTGGGTTAGATTTTATTTTAGGTAATTTCCATGTAATTTATTCGTCGGACTGAATATTTCCCTATATATTTCATGTATGCTGTAATGAGTAGAAAAATTAATTTTGCACACCATAAAAAGTCATAAAATCATTTAGAAGTCATTTTAGTGGTTAAAAGTGCTAAGAACCTGGGATGTATTGAAGCCACTAGATGAAATTATTAATTATAAAAGAATTTTGGGCAAAGTTTGAGATCAATTAGAAGTCATTTTAATGGTTAAAAGTGCTAAGAAAATTTTTATGGCAATGTTTTGAGAGTGGTGACCAAAGCAAAGCGAAATCGTAAATTATTATCACAGTTGCTTAGAAAATTTTGAAACTTATATGACTTGATACTTTAAAATTCTAACGAGTCTATTGGTACTAAAATTAGAATTTTTAGATATCGGGAAGTAATTGTTCAAAAATCAAGTAACATGAAATGTAGCAAATTTAATCAATTTTTCTCATTTTTCGAGCTCCAATTTTTAGAGGAGTATGGGGCAAAATGGGAATGAATTTATTAAGTAAAATTTCTAATCAATTAGATATGTAAAGAGAAGGAAAATTAGGGAAAAGGGAGAGAAAATGTATTAAAAAATAAATAATTTATGGAGAGTATAAATAGTCAAACAAAAAATTAAAAGTCAACATTTTCTACAACATACCACCTCTCCCTCCCTTACTAGAAAAGCTGATAGCTTTTCTTCATCTTCCTCCTTAATTTTTTCTTTAATCTCCTCCCTTTCGAGCCTAATTTTCCACCACCAAAAATTTCTTAGGGCTTTCACACCCTCTAGAACTCTAAAGAATTGAAATTTGTGGGAAAAACTACTTAATTAGACTAAATAGACATAATATGGAAAATTTGCTTTATTTATGCATATGTGAGTATTCCTCATGTTATTATGCCTAACAATTATGCTTATATAAGGTGTAAGATGAATGTGCTAATTATGAGCATTTTGTAAGCATTTGCTTAATGCAATATAGTACCATATGTAAGTGTAGTCATTTTTGCTTAAATTGCTTTAGTAAGTGCATAAATGTTTTATGTGCATGTGTATCATAGGAAACGATAGATTGATGCATGGCATTATGTTTAAATCATGAACTATAATAAAATAAATCAATTTTTGGATGTTGAATGAGGTTAATAGGTTAATTGAGGTCTTACATTATGGATGGTCGAATGGTTTGAAATAAAAACCTTGTATGTGTTGTAATTAGCATGAATCAAATAATGAACAAAGGATGAGTAATGCTTAGTGGCAAAATAACATGTATAGGTATGATGTATAAAGTGTCTTGAATGAACATATGACATCAAATTAATGTATGTACAGTTAATACATGTTAAATGTCTATAAATGGGATGAAAATGGTGTTTGGCAGTGCATATGGCACAAATATGGCTTAAATGAATGTTAACAGGTGTATGATTGCTAAAATGACATTTTTAATGAAATAATTAGTTATAATTTTTAAATGGCTAAAATAAGTAAGTAAAAGCTATTTAAGCTTACTTAATAAGATGAAACTAAAATAAGTCGATTTTAGCATGTGAGATGCAACAACCTAAGAATTGATAGGTTAACCTATTGGCTAGGGGATATAGTAACTACTAAGGCTTTGCTTACTTAGTTTACAATCTAAGGGTTCACTGTTAGTCTTACATACAAATTTATATTAAAGTCTTCAGATCAATGTAGGTGTAGCTTCCAAAATGTCCCATAGGGGCCATTGCATAATTATGTGCTGATGTAGATGTCAAAAGGCTCCGTAGGGGTCACTGCACACTTTATGTTGGTGTAGTAGCCAAAAGGTCCAAAATGTGGCCCATCGCACACTTCTTGTTCCCGTTATGCATATGTTTAAGGTTGTCCAAAATGGGCTTAAATTAATAAGGAAAACAAGTAAATTAACCTATAATTTATGTCATGATTGTCAATATAATCATTAAATGCATGTACAAACTGATAATTACTTGAT
Source organism: Hura crepitans (assembly GCA_948208565.1). NCBI lineage: Eukaryota > Viridiplantae > Streptophyta > Magnoliopsida > Malpighiales > Euphorbiaceae > Hura > Hura crepitans. The sequence goes on from CANXYI010907166.1 coordinate 6,665, forward strand.
TTGACAAGTTGTTGGTATTAAATGCTTGTTTGCTATATATGTGTGATATGGATGTCATTATGGATTATGTATATCTTTTGGTCATTAACATGGTATAACATTATTATGATTTTGTATTATGAAATATATGGGTTGGTCATACATGGAAATGAATTGCATGGATGTATGGTATGTTAAAATGTTTAGTTAGAACATGTTATTTCGATTACACCACAAAGCATTCGTTTAATGCATTGTTTGTTTAAAATGCATTGGGAAGATGACTTTTTGTTTCTTAAACCTCGAGAAATCAAGAATTATCAAATCAAGGTAATTCTTTTAGTAAAGATTGTAATTGTATATAGTATGTGATGTATAGGTAGCAATCCATATGTAATGTAAAATGGAATATGCTTAAATTGTATTTCAAAGGTTTTATTTTGGATTTCAAAGTTTGTAAACCTATAAGACTGTGTTTTGTTATATGACATCTCTTTCTGTTGTTGAGATATCTTGTGATTGGGTTATGTGATGTTGGAGTGATTAAAGGATCACATTGAGTGGTTAAAGTGTCCAACATATATATAGAGCTGTATTTTTGTTATACAAGTCACTATTCAAATTTTAGGATATTGCTCGGTATAGCCATTATGCTACCAAAATTTTAGCATAAGGATTCCCAATTTTTGAATATCTAACACTATTTAAAAAGGTTTTTGAAAACCTAGATTTTCACACATCATGCTTTTTATGATAATGTTTTATAACATGAAATACAATAAGAGAGTTTGGATATCTCAATATGCTCACATTTTGGTCACGCTCACTGACCAATTAGCATCCGGACTAGGTAAGGGGTGTCATACTCTATTGATGTTAATTACTCTAAATTCAATAATCATTAATATCAAACAATAATACAATTAGTTAAATGTTAGGAAACATGTTATGACATGATGCATGCATAAGTCATTAGAGTTATAGACATGAGATTGATGAGTCATAGTATGGTAGAAAGATAACATGAATCATGAAATATGCCACGACATAGGTTAAGCATATGTTATTAGAATTGTGGTCACAAGATTTACAAATAATAGCATGCTATAGATAGACATATAATATTGAATTATAATTATTCATATAAAGTTTTTTCAATGGGAAATGATAGTAAACTAGTTACAATAGCTAAATAAATCCATGCCACTAATTCAAGAATTATTCATGATATGTTAGGAGATACATCTTGTTAAATAAGAATAAAACCTTTATATACATGCAATTAAATGTATTTAAATAATATCTAGAATGGTAAATTTGTCATCTCTTTAAGATTATCTTTTAACATAGCTTTTTTATTTGACATGAAGTTATGGGAGAATATTCAGAATAAACACTCTCCATAATGTAGTGTCACCCAAAATCCCAATGTGCCTCAACATCACAGTACTCTGATATATTTTAATGTATAATAGTGCTTTAAAGGAACTATGTCCATGATAAATATGTAGCATAGCAGATCATCTCCTACTGTATAATTGTAAATGTATGGCATGTTAAGTAGTTAAGCAGCTATTATAAGGATCATTAAGGGTTTATGTAAAATTGGCAATTCATGGTTAAGTTTTTGGTTAGGAGAGCCCTTGTACAACTTTTCTTTTCTTAGGAAAGAGGATAGTTATGTCCTTAAGTCATCACAAGAGTTGACAAAATTGAAAATATGTTGCGATGTTAGTGTTGTGTGCTTGATGTGTTGCATCTGCTGATGGGTTATTAGCGGATTGTTAAAGAGTAGAGAGGTGTTTTTTTCTAAGTCAAAAAATTTTGGTAAGCCTCTAGACAGCCATTATGCTACCACAGTTTCAGCATAAGCCATTTTTTTGTGCTTTAAAGTACTTTTATGATGATGGAAGTCATGGCTTTACTTAACTTATCCTATGATTTAGCAAGTTGTGTCAATTTTAAGCTAAAATGTCTAAGTCTAGGATCATGTAGTAACACTCTTATTGGTTACCTAGATGTGATCAATGTGTAAGGTGCTACAAAGTGGTATTAGAGCAAGTCTAAAGTCCTAACTATTTTAGTTACATGTCAAAGAGTGTGATTATGTTATGTAATTGCATATGTATGATATTTTAAGTTATGTAAAATGATTTTGGCAAGAATGCCTATGCACATATGAGAGAATGCCCTCAGACACTCAGCAAGCTCCTAAAACCAAAAGAAGTATAAAGTAAATAGCCTTATTCTATGCTATATTCAAAGGATTTATTTTGGACTAGAACATAAAATTATATAATAATATTATTTTGCATAAGATAGTTTTTAGATATAATATAGATTTTAATTATCTTAATGCTTATATAGATTAAAAAACATTTTTAGGAAAAAAAATTTTGTATGACCTGATAGAAATTAAGGATTCTCCTAGATAAGTTAAAAGGCAAGCTACTTTTAGTATTTGGCAAGGAGTTTGAAATGTTCCTAATTAAATTATTTAAGAACTAAATAGGTTATTAGAGGGTTTTACAAAAGTTGAAAGTGATTCACCCCTAGTTAGCAAAATAAGAACCCCAATTCTAATTTGATATTGAAATTGCCAAAGTGGGGGAGGATTGTAACATCCCAGACTACTTTGCTAAGTTATTATTATTTAAGAACTTAATTAGGGCCAATTGAAGTGGTCAATTAATAAGTTATGTTAAAAGAAAATTTATTTAAGGTTATGAGTATGATTGAAGGATTAAGTAAATTCTCAAATAAGATAAAGATAAATTAATTAAGGATAATCATATATATATAAACACACATACACACACACACACACACACAAAGGGGAATAATAAGGATTAATGTATGTGATTAATGGTACATGAGGTTTAATTGCAAAAATTATGAATATAAAGGATTAAAAGAGAGAAAATGGGTTTTAAGTGGTTGAAAAAAAGGAGAATATAGTCTTCAGGACTTAAAAAGGGAAAAAAGAAGGGAAAATAAAGAATAAAAATAGCAACAAAAGGGAGAAAAAAAGAAAATGAAACTTGGAGATAAGAGAAAGCAAAGGTGGAATTGAAAGCAATTTAGGGGCAGTAGGAAGAACATTGTGATCAAGGAAAATGAAGAAACAAGAGGATAGTGGATAACTTGATTGTGGGAGGGATGTTGTTGTAAAGTTGTAGTGGTGTGTCCTACTAGATATAATTGAACTACTTCAGTTGTGTGTGGGTGGTAGTAGATGGGAGTGCTCATAAGCAACAGTGGCATGGGTTGAGGGAAAAGAGCCAAACTAGGAATTTGGTGATAATAGGGTTAAATTGAAAAATGACTCGACAAGTGCTAGAAAGCATTATTTGTTTAAGCATAAGAATTGTCAACTTTTGCACATTTAGGAAGCAATTTGAGAATTTCAAAAACAAGCTCACAATAGCAATTTGAGTTTATTGAAATGGTGTTAAGAGGAGAAAAAGGAGCTACTAAATTTAGAATAGACATGACATGAATAAAAGCTACCTAAATGCAAAAATTTTGGATAGAAGGCTTCATGGTCCAATACAAACTTGATTACCCATTATAGTTATGACATTATGAACCACTTAGTTAATGTTATTTAGAGTTGAGTTTAATTTTATTTGTCTAAGAGAAATTGAGGAAAAAGGGGATATATGGGTAAAAGGATTCATATGTTTTGAGTGTGATTAGCTATATACATAAAACTTGAATAATTAAAGGAAATTGAGGAAAAAAATTTAATTATTAATGGTTTACTTGAGTTGTTTTAGCAACTATGGCTAATAGTTGAATGAAGTTGAAAGATGTGGCTATTAGATGAGCTTTAGCAGTAAGTGTTAGTGCTAGTTAATGGTAAAATGAATTCTCAAATTAAGGTTAAAGTTCACTACTACCAACTAGGTATTAAAGGGAACTCTTTTACTCTAGGCTCATACCAGAAATAAAGATTATTCTTGTTGTCTTTAAGTCTTGAAAGCAAAGCTTATAGTTAGATACGAGGTTAGTGCCTATCCCAAGTCCTATAATTTTAGTTAGGCTTATCAAGAGCGAGTAGGGAACTTCATTCATAATAAAGTTATGAGTCGTACTATTGTAAATTTTATTTTAGAATGTTCCAATAAATTACTTAAATATATATATGGATTAGAAAAGGTAATAAAATATCAAAATGAATTTGTATACACACTATAAATTAAATGTTGGACACAAAATGATAAGAGTACATATTCTTTGGTATTTCAAGATTTAAATATCTATAACTAAAATATATATGTAAATAAGGTGTTTGAATTTTAATATTGCTCCATACAAGTGAGGGGATGATATTTTATTTGATGTTCAGTGCATGGAAAGGAAATGTATGTGCTTATTTGTATGTGTATAGTTTTGCTCTTTATGCATGTTGACTGGAATTAGGGTGAATCGTAAGGCATGCTGAGAATTTAGTGAGTTTAAATGGTTATGAGTGTTGTTAAAGGAGAATGCTAATTATAGAATTTTTTTTGTAGAATAAAAAATTACAATATAGAGGGATTTGAGGTGATGAATTGACATTAACACTAAATAACAACCAATTAGACTACTTTTGAATTACAAACTATAATTGACATTAGATTGGATTAAAAAGTTGTTAAGAAATGAGTGGTGCATGTGATGAATAAAATTTCAATTTTGTTACAGATTTAATGGTAGGTGATAAGAAAGGATAAAGCATTTCTAATGTGACAATTGATGATAATTTAGGTTCATTTGAGGGGAGATGGTTAGGGTGATAAGGAAGCATAAAGGAATATTGTTATGTAGTAATATCTTTGCATTCCAATTTGGTAAGCATTGTATTAATCCATATTTAAACTTGAAATTTATGGGAAGTGTACTAAGTGATGGGCATTCCAACCCTATTTCATGATATTATATCTAACGTATATAATACTATCAACTTGATCATATGGGGTTAAGAGAAGAAATTAGAGACTATGGCAATAATTATTAGGTTAGTTAGGGAAAATATATGCAACATTATAGTTAAGAGTTAAAATCCTGGATTGGATAATTGTAATATAAATATATGCATTATAAATCGAGTAAGTAGCTATTGAAATGGGTCACTAATCTTATAAGAAGATGTGATGTTAGTATGAGACCAAAATGAGTGAAGAAATACATTATACAATATTAGCTAGGAATAAATGGATTATGGATGCAAAGTTTGGTACGGAATGATAAATATGATAATTACTAAAACAAGTACCTAGAATAGAACCTAAAAATATGCTACTAGTTATATACCTAAATATTATAAGGAAGTTGCTAATTTCAGATAGCCAAAGATGAACACAAATGTTTCAGACAATGAGTGAGGATATCGACATGCATGTATGTTTCTTGAAGTAAGTTTAACTAATTTTGTTTCATATTGTTAGCCTATTTCTTTATGATGTTAGTCTTATGCTAATGATATTCTCCTTTATCAAAAGTCAGATATGTACTCCTCTACTTTCTAACTTGATAGA
>CANXYI010907210.1:0-11404 GCA_948208565.1 Hura crepitans
TATTTGTTCCTGGTCATCGGTAGTCTAATCACAAAATCCATAGTGACTCGATCCCACTTCCATTCTAGGATTGCTATAGGATATAGCAAACCAGAAAGAACTTGATGCTCGACCTTCACTTGTTGACAAGTGAGGCATCTAGTCACATAATTAGCGACATCTCTCTTTATGCCCAGCCACTAATGGACCATCTTCAAATCCTAATACATCTTAGTACTTCCAAGATGTATAGCGTATGGTGTATTATACGCTTCTTATAGAATCTACTGTCTTACATCTTCACTATCTGGTACATAAAGGCAATCGTGATAATACAAATAACTATCCTCCTTAATCACATACTCGGTAGACTTCCCCTCTTGGATCATCCCTATGATACTCTAAAGCCTATGATCATCCTTCTGCAAATCCTTCACTACCTGTATTAAACTTGGCTTGACTTGCAGCTCAACTAACAAACCACCATCCTCTTGCAGTTTCAAACTAATATGCATCACCTTTAAAGCTGACATAAACTTCTTACTTAAGGCATTTGCAAACACATTAGCTTTCTCATAATGGTAATAATCCTTAATTAACTCTATCTATTTTCTTTGCCTCAAGTTTAACTCTTTTTGTGTCAGCAGATACTTTAGACTCTTGTGGTCGGTAAAGACATAACACTTTTCCCCAAAAAGATAATGCCTCTATATCTTTAAAGCAAACACAATGGCTGCAAGCTTTAAGTCATGTGTCAAGTAATTTTTCTTAGGAGGTTTTAATTGCCGTGAAGCATAAGTAACAACTTTGCCATCCTACATGAGTACACATCCCAACCTATTCAGTGAGGCATCATTATATATGGTGAACTCTTTCTTTGACACTAGCTGAACCAAAATTAGAGCCTCGGTCAAAATACCCTTGAGCTTATCAAAACTTTCTTGACATTTATTATCCTACTCAAAATTCACATCCTTCCTCAGAAGATATGTCATAGGGGCTACTATCAAAGAAAACCCCCTGACAAACCTTCTATAATATCTAGCCAAACCCAAGAAACTCTTAATCTTAGTTATGTTCCTAGGTGGCTTCCACTCTATTACAGCCTGAATCTTACTACGATTAACCCTTATACCTTCTGCTAATACTATATGCCCTAAAAACAACACTTCCTTTAGCTAAAACTCATACTTATTGAGCACAACATATAACTTCTCATCCCTTAAGATCTGTAAAATTATTCGTAGATATTTCTCATGCTCTTTTTGGTCCTTAGAGTACACAAGGATGTCATTAATGAAGACTACTACCAACTAATCTAGAAATGGCTTGAAATATGGTTCATGAGATCCATGAATGTTATCAGTGCATTAGTTAACCCAAAAGGCATCACTAAGAACTCATAGTGACCGTATCTAGTTTTAAAAGCTATCTTGTGTATGTCTACCTCTTTCACTCTCAACTAATAATACTCGAATCTAGTATCAATCTTAAAGAAGACACCTGCCCCTCTAAGCTGATAAAAAAGGTCATTGATCCATGATAAGGGATACTTGTTCTTGATGGTGACTTTGTTCAACTGCTTGTAATCCACACAAAGCCTCAAAGAACCATTTTTCTTCTTAATAAATAGAACTGGTGCTCCCTATAGTGAAACACTCAGTTTGATGAAACCTTTGTCAAAAAGCACTTGTAACTGTATCTTCAACTCTTTTAACTCTACAGGAGCCATCATGTATAGAGCTATGGAAACTGGTGTTATGTTTGGCATCACCTCAATTCCAAATTCTAACTCCCACTTTTGTGGCAAATTAGGGTAGTTCATCTAGAAAAACACCCTCAAACTCAACCATAATAGGAATCTAACTTGCTTCTAATACTTAATTTTTAGTGTCAACCACATATGCAAGGTAGGCTTGACAACCCTATCGCATCATCCTACTAGCCACAACTACTGATACTATATTAGCCATGCAATCTAATCTCTCACTAATCAATGTTACTTCTGACCCATTACTAGCTTGTAATGTGAACCTCTTCCTCTTGCAATCCACTATGGCATGATACTTGGAAAACCAGTCCATGCCAAAAATGAGATCGGACTCATTGTATAACTATTCAATGAGATTCACTAAGAAAACATGTCCTTGTGCTGACAAAGGATAGTTTTTATATACTTTGTTCACTAAGATGTGTTATCTTATAAGATTGGTAACTATTATATCAAAACCAAGGTCATCTGAATCTAAACCCCAATTTATAACTCGTGTTGTGCAGATATATGAATTTATTAACCCTAGGTCTATCAATACTAAAGTAGGTAAATCAAATATATCGAAAATATTCACTATAACCTCTGGAGCATCTACCTTCTCTCTAGCCCGTATGACATACTACCTAGCTGGAGCTCTACTCTTTAACTTGTCCTTTTGGCTATCCCCAGCTTTGCTCCTAGTGTCACTCTTGTCATGACTCTAATGGTCTCACTAGACAATCCCTCTAGAAATGGTCTCTAGAGCTGTAACCTTAATAAACTCTTGGTGTAACCTTTTAACAGATACCTCGATGTCTTTTGTGGCAAGTCTCACATTCTAGTATCAAAACACTATTAGTAAAAGATCTAGGAGCAACTGATGTCTGAGTTTGCTATTGGGTCTGTGCTCTAAAATCTTATCTAGACCTCTGAGACTGCTCTGACTTCTTACTCTATTGTTGCCTGGACTAACCCTCTTTCTATTTCTTATCCATTACATACCTAGAACTGCCCTGTCCCTAGCCATATGATCTCTTTTTAAAGGTATCTCTCTTTTATCTCAGCTGATGTACCATCTTTATGGTATGACAAGCTGATACAAAAGCTAAAAAAATCTTTAATCTTCATTGAAGCAACTTGTTGCATGATGTCTAGATTTAACCCCTTCTCAAACTTCTTACAGCGGTCTCATCTATGGCCACCACTGCCTTGGCATATCTGCTCAAGTGACCAAGCTCTTTCTTATACTCAGATATAGTCCTGTGCTTCTACCTTAAGTCCATGAACTCTTAGTACTTTTAATCCAAGTAATGATCAACTATGTATTTCTTCTGAAATTCTTCAAGAAAGAACTCCCAATTAAGATCAACAACCATTTTATGCTTTGTAATGGTCTCCCACCACTTCAAAGCTCCCTCTAACATCATGGAAGTAATACATGTTATATACTCCTCCTGAGGACACCTCAACTCCTATATGATCCTAAGCATCTGATCTAGCCAATACTCAGCTCTACTCGATTCATCCAGCTCCCTACCATTAAAGAACTCAGCCCCATTCTTCAATAACCATTCCATTTATGTCTTCTAAAAAACTTGCTACTCTTGAGGTACTGGAGGGAGAGCTATGTGTACTATAGTAACTACAACAGCAGCCACAACTATCTACCTGATGGACTCTAACATTGTCTGTAGCTAAGCCAATTGACTTGCTATCCATGAGCAACATTCTTGCATCACTAGAGGTTACATACTCTTATTGTGCCTCAATTTGTCCAAAAGTCATATGAGCATAGCTGTATACTTCCTCCTCTTCGCTACAGGTAGTACTACAACTCATCTCTGTATCTATAGGTAAGAGAAATAGATTATGAACTGAACATGTAAAATGTTATGATGTAAACATACTACAACTACTACAATGCCCTTATGTAACCTATAGGTTTAGAGGAAAGCTTAAACCAGAGCTTTAATACCACTAACTGTGATGTCCTCTACTCGACCCATACATCAACCTCGAATAGAGAACATGCATGCATACTGATATCTAATTTCACTATCCATAAAACCTTATTAAATTAAAAATTTTATTAATTAAAATATTTTTTAAACTTAAGGAGCCGTAAAAACACTAAAAACCATTAGCACGATTTACAAGGTAACTAATGAGGTAATCATGTCAAAAATCTGAGAGTATAATAGCTGTACTGAGACACTTTTCTAAATAGTAAACCTAATAAAAACTGTCACACCCTCCACCTAATCAGTACAGCAGACTCAAACGGAGGACGTGTGCACACAAAACGATATCCAGTCTATTATCCCAAATTACTTTAAAATTAAAACTTTTACATAAGAAAACATTTCTTGACTTAAAAATACACTAAAACATTTAAAATCTTTTTAGCATATAAATCTATGTAAATATTGGGGTCATCGTGTCAAAAATTCGATAGCATCACAGTTGTACTGGGACACTTTCCCAAATTTTTACCTGCTTAAAAACACTTTTATACATTATAACACACATCTCCAAATGACATAGGTCCTCTTGACCCTCCAAATCACATCAATATCACAATGAGCCTCAGGCTCTCACTTAGGCTCAAAAGGCTCTCTACATCTGAAGATGCGTAACTTAGGCCCGAAGGCTCTCATACTCTATAGTTAAGTAAACTTAGTCCTGTAGGCTCTCATATTACAAAGGTAAGTAAACTTAAGCCTGTAGGCTCTCATACCACATAAGTAAGTAAACTTAGGCTTGAAGGCTATCATGCATATCAATAAGTAAATCTTAGGCCCGAAGGCTCTCATGCCTATTGGCACGTAAATCAATAACTCGTAGGTATGCTAGTAGCCGCTACAATCCTAATTGACCGGTCAACCTATCCAAACTAGGTTGTCGTACTATATAAGCATTATTACACATGTCATTGTATGTCAATTTACCTAATTTCACATTTCTTTTCATTATATTAATGAAAAAATCATCATTGGCCTCAATGCACCGTTGCATGGCCTTTACATGTACAAATGGCCCACTTAGGCCTATTAATGTCCATTACATCCATAGGGTCCATTTCCTAAGGTGTAATGTCATTGAAATACTCAACATATCAACATGTCACGTGAAGACACAATTATCAATGCCAATGTTCATAATACATAAATTTTCCATATTTGCCTACAATTTACCATTTCATACTTCATCATGCATGTGTCACACACATATATCATCATGTGTCAAAAATCCATTCTAAACATATCAACATGTTGCATTAAGGCATACATGACATCATTAATCAATAAAAACACCTGCACGTGCTTTACGGTGCAAATAGGCATAATGCCACTCATTAGCATAATAAGCTCTTTTATGGCATTCTACCACTCAATACATCATTTATACATGATTCAATTCTCAAAAATACCATAGGCGTGCATTTCTAGACCTTTACACACAATATGGCATTTTCGAGTTTTCATTTACATAATGCACTTATAGCTAAAAATCATATTTTCATAATTTTCATCACATTCTAACACACCAAATTATCACATATTATGCATTTAACATGTCATAAGTCTCAAATCATTTTTATAACATTTATTTTAATTTCTATATATTTATTTACATTTAGTTTAATTATGTCATATTATATGTAATGCCATAAATGAGTAATTAAGCCAATTTAAAGTGATTACACTTACTTAATGGAGTTGTACAGGACCCCCGAAGTTGGCTCATGCATTCTCCTTGCCTCAAGAGGCTCAAGTTATTGTTCACTTATGAATTCAAAAGGGTATGAATTTTAATAAATAATATAAAATAATCTAGAGGACAGAAAAGATTTCAAGCCTAGATACATGCTCTACAACATCTAAGGAACTCGTGAAAAATAAAATTTATGCAAAAAGAAAACTCGAGAGAGAGAAAATTACTATTCACCTTGATTTTCTTTTGATTTTTCTCCGAAATACTCCATAGTTCTAGACGATTTTGGTGTCCATGAACTCGCCTCGGAATGCTCATCGTTTATCGTGGTCCCTTTAAGGAGAGAGAAATCACAAAGAAAGGGAAAGGGAGAGAAGGGGGTGGAAATTCTGAGCTTTAGGGTGGAGGATGTGTGTTTTTGTGTACATATGGGAGGAGAGAATAATTTCCCTTTTTATACTTTTTTGAAAAATAATTTTTCTTTACTTTAAAAAATTATTATAACCAATAGAAAAGTCAATTTTTCTCCATTCTTATCTCCAAAATTACATAAATTCAAGCCTTAAATTCTCTCAAAAACTTGTGCCCAAATTTCGACGATAACTTAAAAAATTAACATATTTTTCTATCCCAAAAATTAGGTAAAAATAGTTCCCGAACTTATAAAATTCTGATTCCAAAGCCATTAGACTATTTGAAATATTTGAGTATCAAGTTGTAATATTTTCAAATTATTTTAAGCAACTTTTTATTTATTTTACGATTTAGCTTTGCCTGTAACACTATTCACAAGACATTGTTGTAAAATCTTAATTAGTATTTTTAACCATCTGAATGACTTTGGATTGGCTTCAAACTTTGCCTAAAATTCTCTTGTAATTAATACTTCCCGTCGATCTCGAAAAGCACTATTCACAAAAGTCGAATTTTCGAGTCATTTCATTTCTTCCCCTCTTAGAGAAAGATGTCATCCTCGACATACCTGGTTTAAACAACTATGGGTATTGTTCCCACATTTAAGCCTCACTTTCCCAAGTAGCCTCTTCATACTGTGATGTCGCCATAGGACTTTCACCAACGACACAGTTTTAATTCGCAATTCCTTAACCTCTCTGGCTAGGATACCAATAAGTTCTTTTTCATATGACAAATTTGGCCTTATCTCCACTTCATCAGCTATCAAAACATGTGAAGGGTCCGATCTATATCTATTTAGCATCGAGACATAAAACACATCATGAATCTGCTGCACCTCTGGAGGTAAAGCTAGTCTATAGGCTAATGGACCCACACGCTCTATGATCTCATATGGTCAAATGGACCTCGGACTCAACTTCCCTTTCTTACTGAACCTCAATACCTTTTTTCATAGAGATACTTTTAGAAAAACTTTATCGCCAACTTTGTACTCTATATCTCTTCTTTTCAAATTCGCATAGGATTTTTATCTATCTGAAGTAGCCTTCAGTCTTTCCCTAATAATCTTTACCTTTTTTTCAACATCCTTAACCAATTCCAGTCCTATAAGCTTGTGCTCACTCAATTCTCTCCAACATAAGGGAGTTCTACATCATCTCCCATATAATGCCTTATAAAGAGCCATACTAAGATTGGCTTGGTAACTATTTTTTGTAAACAAATTCTACCAATGATAAATAATTATCCCAGCTGCCTTTAAGCTTTATAGCGCATGCTCGAAGCATATCCTCAAGAATCTGAATAATCCTCTCTGATTGACCACCCATTTGTGGGTCAAAAGTCGTACTGAAACTAAGCTTAGTCCCTAAAGCATTCTGGAGTTCCCTCTAAAATCTCAAGGTAAACCGAGGATCTATGTTTGAAATGATAGAGGAAGGTACCCCGTGGAGCCTAACTATCTTATCAACATACAGTTTTGCCAATCTCTCCATAGAATAATCCTTTTTCACTGGAATAAAATGGGTAGACTTGGTCAATCTGTTAACCACTACCCAAATAGAATCATGCTTGTTTTTAGTCATTGGTAGTCTAATCACAAAATCCATAGTGATTTGATCACATTTTTATTCTGGTATTGCTATGGAATGAAGCAAACCATAAGGAACTTGATGCTCGGCATTCACCTACTAACAAGTGAGGCATCTCGTTCTATAATTAGCTACGTCTCTCTTTATGGTTAGCCACTAGTAAGCCATCTTTAAATCTTGGTACATCTTTGTACTGTCAGGATGCATTACATACGGTGCACTTTGTGCTTCTTATAGAATCTGTTGTCTCAAGTTCTCTTTTTTTGGCACATATAAGTGGTCATAATAATATAGATAACCGTCTTCCTTGATCACAAACTTAGTAAACTTCCCCTCTTGAATCATACTTATGATACTCTAAAGTCTGTGATTATCTTTCTGTGAATCTTTCACTGTCTGTATCAAACTTGGCTTGACTTGCATCTCAACTAATAAATCCCCATTACCTTACAGCTTTAAACTAATGTACATCGCCTTCAAAGCTAACATAAACTTTCTACTTAAGGCATCTGTAACCTTATTAGCTTTCCCAAGATGATAATTAATAAGGCAATTATAATCCTTAATTAACTCTATCCATCTTCTTTGCTGCAAGTTTAACTCTTTCTGCGTCGATAGATACTTTAGACTCTTGTGGTTAGTGAAAACATAACACTTTTCTCCATAAAGATAATGCCTCCATATCTTTAGAGGAAACACAATGGTTATAAGCTCTAAGTCATGTGTCAGGTAGTTTTTCTTATAAGGTTTTAACTATCGAGAAGCATAGGTAACCACCTTGCCATCCTGCATGAGTACACAACCCAACCTATTTAGTGAAGCATTACTATATATGGTGAACTCCTTTCCTAACACTAGTTGAACTAAACTTAGAGCCTTTATCAACTTGCTCTTAAGCTTGTCAAAACTCTCTTAACACTTGTTGTCCTATACAAACTTCACAACTTTCCTCAGAAGACGTCTCATAAGAGCTGCAATCAAAGAAAACCCCTCGACAAACCTTCTGTAATAGCCAGCTAACCTTAAGAAACTTCTAATCTCAATCGTGTTCTAGGGCGGTTTCAAGTCCATCACTGTATGAATCTTACTAGGATTAACCCTTATACCATCTACCGAAGTTATATGCCTCAAAAATGTTACCTCCTTTAGCTAAAACTCGCACTTACTAAGCTTTTCATAGAGTTTCTCATCCCTTAAAATTTGAAGAACCGTATATAAATGCCTAACATGATCATCTCTATTCTTAGAGTACATAAGAATGTCATTTATAAAGACCATCACAAACTGATTTAGAAATGGCCTGAAGATCCTATTCATAAGGTTAATGAATGCCGCCGGTGCATTAGTTAACTCGAAAGGCATCACTAGGAACTCATAGTGACTATATCTAGTCCTGAGAGCCATCTTGGGTATGTCTACCTCTTTTACTCTCAATTGATAATACCCGAATCTAAAATCAATCTTAAAGAACACACCTGCCTTTCTAAGCTGATAAAAAAGATCATTGATCCATGGTAAAGGATACTTGTTCTTGATGATGACTTTATTTAACTGTCTGTAATCCACATAAAGTCTCAATGAACCATCCTTCTTTTTAACAAATAGAATCGGTACTCCCTATGGTGAAACACTCAGTTTGATAAAACCCTTGTCCAAAATCTCTTACAATTGAATCTTCAACTCTTTCAACTCTACAGGAGCCATTTTATATGGAGCTATAAAAATTGGCATTGTGCTTAGCATCACCTCAATGCCAAACTCTAACTCCAGTTCTAATGGCAAACTAGGTAACTCATCTAGGAAAACATCTCCAAACTCAGCTACTACAAGAATTTGACTTACTTCTAAAGTTTCCTTTGGGGTGTCAACCATATAAGCAAGATAAGCTTCATAACCCTTTTGCATCATCCTTCTAGCCACTGTGGTTAATACTACATTAGCCATACAATCCGATCTTTCACCCAACACTGTCACTTTTGACCTATCACTTGTTTATAACACAATCCTCTTCCTCTTATAGTCCACTATGGCATGATACTTGGATAACTAGTCCATGCCTAAGATAAGATCGAACTCATTGAATGGCAATTCAATGAGATCCATAGAGAAAACTTATCCTTATATTGACAATGGATAGTCTCTATATACTTTGCTTACTATAACAAGTTGTCCTATAGGATTGCTAACCATCATATCAAAGCCAAGGCCATCTGACACTAACCCTCAATCTAAAACCCGTGCAGTGTAAATATAAGAATGTGTTGAGCCCGAGTCTATCAGTGCTAAAGTAGGTAAATCAAAGATATGAAATTTACCTGTAATAACATCAGTGGCCTTTACCTCTTCTTTGGCTCG
The DNA here is from genome assembly GCA_948208565.1 of Hura crepitans. Taxonomy (NCBI): domain Eukaryota; kingdom Viridiplantae; phylum Streptophyta; class Magnoliopsida; order Malpighiales; family Euphorbiaceae; genus Hura; species Hura crepitans. Next base: position 9,808 of record CANXYI010907210.1, read on the forward strand.
TATGGCATACTGTTTCACTGAAGCTATGCTCTCTGACTTATCCTTCTGACTAGCCCCTGCTCTACTTCCTAAATCTCTCCTATCTTGCTACTATGCAAGAATATAAGGTCTCATCAGGCAATCCTTTTGAAAATGATCTTTAAAGCCATAACCCCAGCAAGATCCTAGTATGAGCCTTCAACATACGCCCTGATGTCTCCGGTGGCAAGTCTCACTTATAAGTGTCATAACACTACCTGCTGTGGACCTAGGAGCACCTAAAGTCTAAGTTTGTGCTCGAATTTGTGATTTGGATCCTTGTCTTGACCTCTATGATCGGTCTGACGGCTTGCCCTGATAATGCCTAGATTGACCACTCTTATGCTTCTTTTTATATGTATACCTAAAACTACCTTATCCCTACCTATGTGATCTTTTTTTGAAGCTGTCTCGCTTCTTCTTCATCTCATACACCATCTCTGAGGTGTGATAGGCTGCTATTAAAGCTGTAAAATCTCGAATATTCATAGGAATAACCCGATCCATAATCTCTAAATTTAACCCCTTCTCAAACTTTTTACAGTGGTCCTCTTCTGTGGCAACCACTACTTTCGCATACCTACTCAGACGAGCAAACTCCTTTTTATATTTAGAGATTGTTCTATGCCTCTGTCTAAGATCCATGAACTCCTAGTACTTCTAGTCCAAGTAATGCTCAGTAATATACTTCTCCTTGAATTCCTTTAAAAAGAAATCCTAGGTGATTTCTATAGCTACCTTATGCTCTGTGATAGCTTCCCACCATTTTAAAGCTTCTTCTGACGGCATGGAAGTGGCACATGCAGCATACTCATCTTGTGGGCATCTCAACTGTTGCATAATACAAACTATCTAGTCCAACCAGTACTTAGCTTTGCTCGACTCATCTGATTCTTCTCCCTTGAAGTATTTAGCCCTATTCTTAATCAGTCTCTCTATATATGTCCTCTAAAATGTCAACTGTTCTTATGGCACTAGAGGTAGAACAAGTTGTGCATTAGCTATAATAATAGCAGCTATCGCAGCAGCTACAGTCGCTTGCCTAACAGACTCTAGCATCATCTACAACCAAACAAGTAGACCTTGTTATCCAAGTATAACATGTCTAGCATTACTAAGGGTCACATACTCAAGTTGTGCATCCCTTTGTCCCAAAGCTGAAAGAGCATGACTTTCCACTCCTTCTTCCTCCATAGGCATCGTCCTACTACTTATATCCCATACCTAAAGGCAAAAGAAATAGACTATGAGCCAAATATAATAGTATTTGATGTAAATGTATTACAACTCCTAATATGCTCTTATGTAACCCATGGGTCCAAAGGAAACCCCAACCGGAGCTCTGATACCACTAAGTGTCATACTCTCTGCTCGATTAGTATATCAGACCCAAACGGAGGATACGCGCATGCAAAATAATATCCAGTCCATTATTCCAAATCACTTTAAAATTAAAACTTTTACATAAAAAAACATTTCTTGACTTGGAAATGCACTAAAACATTTAAAACCTTTTTAGCACATAAATCGAGGTAAACATTGGGGTCATCGTGTTGAAAATCTGACAGCATAACAGCTA
>CANXYI010907253.1:0-13024 GCA_948208565.1 Hura crepitans
GGGTCTCCAACTGTCCGGGTCTCAAAATATTTTTATCTCCGGAATTGATAGTTTATAACCTAAAAGTAATTATTGGTTCTGCTAAAAATTTTAATTCCTTCATTTTGACCCTTTTCAGGCCCGTCAAAGTTTTATGAATAAGTGGGGATTATCGGTCTCGAAATGATGACCCGCACCACGGGGAACATCAATCGGGTTCTGAAGGCACTGTTCATAAGACATCGACCGGCGGACGTTACACTGATCATGTTTAATGAGTGGTTTTGCACTTTATGTACTTAGGTGGGGATTATGGGTGTGATATATGTAAGGGACTATTGCTAATATTTTTATATAATGGAGAGCTCTGTAATTATTCCTGTTATGGTTTTCTTATGTACCTATGATTTTTATAGATGCTTGTGAGCTTGAGGCTCTATATGTTTTTAATGTGGCCTGAGGCCTATGATTGCTATGTGTTAGATGATGTTGATAGGATGATATTTGGGGGACTAGAAGGGTCCAAGAGATGTGATATATGATATCGAAGTGTTTACAAGTAGGAATTGCACTTTGGGATAGTAACCTGGGCAGCCGTTGTGCTGCTAGATTTTTAAGTAATACTTATTTTGTTGAATTCTTCCTATAATAGTGTAAACATGATAATACTAACATAAATGGATCATATGAATTGATCAGACTAAATTTGGAATCAGATAGAGTTTTCTAGTGTAGTATAAGTAAAAGTTAAATGAATAAACATGGGAGAAATCAACGGATAGATGACCTAATAGGAAATGCACTGCTTATTAGGTTTCTTTAGGAATCCAATAGGGGGTGTTACATTTAATGATATTCGTGCATAGGTTAATGTTCTTAGGTTATGTACATGAGTGCAAATGTCTAAGTTCTAAATTCCTTTAAACTATTACACTGCCCGAGGCTGAGAAGGAAAAGTCCTCTATAATAAAGATATGATTGGTTAAGTTACTTAAAGAAGAGGCCAAGGAAGCAATTGGTTTTGTAACCATAGTTATATAGAGAGCAGGTTAGGTATTAGCATCTAAACCTAGTAATGTTGCTCAGCAGCAAGAGTCATAAGTGACTGACTAATAGCAAGTAGGAGTAATCCCTGTCTTGGTACATTGGGAAGTAGTACATGAAAGGATCTTACCAGATTCTTAAAGTATGTTGAGGAGATTATTTTTAATATGTATACAGAATGTAAGAGATTCTTTGTAAGACTGAATGTAGGCTCAAGTATACGGATAGCTAAACCTCAGAAAGAGGGATTTTGTAGTACCAGTACAAGTTGTATGTGGTAGGGAGGAAATGGTACCAAAAAGGAGAGACCTCTTTTAGAAAAAGAGGTAATGCATTGTGGGGCAGTCCAGTGTAGTGGTAGGATGGTATAATGAGGAGAGAGGGTTAGTTATAGGTCTAGTCTCAACCTAGGACCTAGTCTCAGATAGGGTACTAAGGGTAGAGATAGACACAGACCTAGAGGTTAAGGTAGGTTTTTATGGGCAAACATTCATTGCTTGCTCGGGTTAATAGTACTCTTTGTACAGGGGGGTAACAGAAGTGGACCTCCTACGCGTGGCACTTGTTAGATGAAGCACTAGGAGCAGTGTAGAGAATATATGAAAGGAAATGCCTGTATTGTGGTGTTAGTGACCATTACAGAGAGAGAGTGTCCTCAGAGACAGGTAGAGAGTGCTTAGACATAGACACCCCATGTTATACCCCAGAGCAGGGGACAAGGGAAAACTAAAAGAGGGTAGCCTAGTGCTAGTTAGGGTACTAAAATTTAAGCTTACACTTCAGCCAGACAATGTACTGTGAGAGTTAGAGAAGAGGCTACAACACCAAAGATTATAAATGGTATTTTGCTTATTTACTGCTACAGTTTTGGCTTTGATAGACCTTGATTTAATGCCCTCCCATGTATGTGCTACACAAGCACATAATAGGCAGATAGAGCTTGAGCATGTTAGTGCAAACATCAAAGTTAGTAATCCTATGGGGCAATGTGTGATTGTTAACAGGGTGCATAATAGATGCCTCTGGAGATTTAGGGTCATAGATTGTTGTTGATTTGATTGAATTGCATTTCAATGAATTGGTGCAATCCTAGGATGGAATAGCTTACTAAGTATCAGGCTATGATTGATTATTGATATAAAAATTTTATCCTCTAGATTATATAGGGATTGAAAATAATAGTGGATGGTGAGAAAAACCTTCTGGACAATTTTATCTTTTTCATCAAAATATAACAACTCCTTCAAAAATAGTAGGGGCATGTTTGGCCTATGTTATTGATTTGAATGATTTAATTTTGATTTGGCATATATTCTAGTAGAAACTATGTTTTTTTTTATGTATTCCTAATGAGCTACCATGCTTATCACCTTATAAAGAACTAGATTTTGAAATGGAGGTGTATCTTAGTATTGCTCAAGTACATATTGTTCATTATAGAATAACACCTATTGAATCAAAAGGACTGAGGGTATAGTTATAAGAGCTATGTGATAAAGGTTTTATCAGACCTAATATAAGTCTTTAAGGAGTGCCTATGCTATCTATTAAGAAAGAAATATAGGTTGCTTAGGTTATGCATTACTTTATAGGGAACTAAATAGAGTTTTTTTTTAATCTTATCTAGGTGGATGGTGGTAATGTTTATAGATGATATGATGGTGTACTCTAGAAACTAGAAAGAGTATGATTAGCACCTGAGGGTTTTGTTATAGACCTTAAAAGAAAGGTAGTTGTATGCCAAGCTTAGCATGTTCGTGTTAGGCTAAGTGACATTTTTTCTCTGTGCTACATGGTATCAGTAAAAGGAATTAGGACTGATCCCATTAAAAGAATTGTAGCACTAGAAAGAGAATCACCTAGGAAGGTAACTATGGTGAGAAATTTTCTAAGCCTAGTTGATATTACAAAAGACTTGTAAGAGGACTTCTATTATTGCCACTCCTTTAACCCGATGGGTTAGAATAATATGTGAGATTGGATTGAAATGATAAATGTCAACCCAATTGTGAGCAATTAAAGAAGATGCTAATAGAGATTCCTATCTTGATTTAATTTGAACAGTGTAAGGACTATATTGGGTACATTAATGTTTTACTTTAGAATGTGTGTTGATGCAATATAGAAAGGTAATGGCTTATGCTTAAAGATAGTTGAAACCTCGAGAGGGGAATTATCTTACCTATGATTTGGGGATAGCTGCTATTGTGTTTGTTTTGAAAATATGAAGGCATTATCTATAAAAAAGAGAGATGTTGTATAAGTACAGATTATAAGAGCTTGAAATATCTCCTTATAGATTATAAGAGCTTGAAATATTCCTTACTCAAGAGAAGGTGATCCTGAGATAGAGAAGCTGGATAGAGCTAATTCAGGATTATGATTGCCTGATTAACCATCCAATAGTGAAAGCTAATATAATAGCAATTGCTAGGAGTGGGAAATTTTAGAAGACCTTGAAAGGCATCAATGATAATTATAGTACACTTTAAGAAATGCTATGCCAGCTAAGTTATACATAAAGCCAGATTTTTGACAGCAGATGGAGGAAAAATAGATAGAAAAGGAATAGTTAGGTCAGATGGTAAACAAGACTTAAGAGGGGAAGACCACAGGGTTTGAGTTGACAAAAAGTGAATTATTGTGTCATCAAAACAAACCACGTGTACCTCGTATGGATGACCGGGCATTGTAGATACTTAAGGAGACACGTGAGGCTCTTTGTTTCATACATCCTAAGAGGCAAGTTTGAACTTGCAATTTTATTTTTGATGGTTTGGTATGGAAAGAGATATGGCAGAATAAAATGCCTAGCATTTGACATGCTAGCAAGTGGAGGTTGAGCATTAGATTTCCTCTGGATTGTTGCATCCTATAGCAATACTAGAGTGGAAAGGAGAAAAGTTGACCATGTGTTTTGTGATGGGTTTCCCTTTGACTAGAGGTAAATATAAGGTTGCATGGGTTATTGTTGATAGATTGACAAGAAAGTTCAAGTTACTTGATCAGGATGGATTAGTCCTTAGAGAGGTTGGCTAGACTATATGTGATGAGATAGTAAGATGTCATGGTGTACTAATGGCTGTAATTTCTAATAAGGGTCTTTGTTTTACTACCAGATTTTTGGCAGAAGCTATAGGCAACTTTAGGCACCAGGCTAAGCTATGACATAGTTTTTCATCCTTAGTCTGATGGACAGTCAGAAAGGGTTATATAGGCATTTGATGATATGTTGTGAGATGGTATTATTAAGTTTATGGGTAACTAGGATCTGTACTTATCTTGGTAGAGGTTACCTATAATAATAGTAACCAATTTAGTTTGGGATGGATCCATATGAGGCAGTATATGGTAGACGATGTAGGACTCTATCATGTTGAGTGAAGTGGAGAGAGAAAATCTCTAGTGTAGATTTGATTAAAGAGGCTAAAGAAAAAGTGAAAATAATCAGAAAATGGCTGATAGTAGTTGTGATTATACATGAATCATGTGTTGATTTGAAATAGAGAGATATTGAATATACAGTTAGAGAAAAATGTTTCTAGAGGTTTCTCTGGGGAGAAAGGTGTGGAGGTCTAAAAAAATGGGAAATTAAGTCCCGAGCTTATTTGACCCTACGAGAGTACAGATAGGGTCGGACTTTTAGCGTACAAGCTTGGATAACCAACTGAGCTACAGAAGATACATTGTGTTTTTATGTTTCTATGCTTATGGGGTACATATCAAATCCATTACAATTGACTTGCATGATAGACATTGAGGTACAATTAGATTTAAGTTATGAAGAGGAAGTAGTATAAAGTATGGCTCGTGGAATGAGATAGTTGAAAAAATGAGTCCATACCACTATTACAATGCTATGAAGGTGCCAGTATACAAAGTAAGTGACCTGGGAGCCAGACAAGTAGGTAAGAGCTTCGTATCTTTATTTATTTGCTCCAAATAATTTTAAGGATGAAATTTTCTTAAGAGGGGATGAAATGTAATGCCAGCATTTCGAGGCTTTATAAATAGTGCCATTGGGTTCGGGAAGTGCACCCGAGGGTGCCGAGTAACTTGCACATAAACCAAGCTAGTGACATTAGTCATGAAAACTTTAAGGGGCTTTGAACTAATGAAAAATTTGAAATTTAAAAATTTAGTAGAACCAACAATTCATTTTTAACTATAATCTACCCCTGGGTGCATTAAAAATTTTTTAGATTAGGATTGACTTGAGATGCGCCTAGATGGACACAAAAATAGTGGACACTAAAGCTCAAAAATTACATTGAGTCCACTAGTGAAAGAATTTTTTAAATTTGAGGTCGTTTGCAATTTCTCATAATTTTCGAGTTTGGCATACAAATTAAGGCAGTATGAAAATTGCCCTATTAATGGAATTTGGCCAAAAAAAATTTGTGAGCATGTAGAGGGGATTAAAATATGAATTTTAAAATAAATGATGTAGTTTTCTGAGGTCCGTGTGAATTTTGTGAATATTTAAAGTTTTTTCAAAAATTAAGCCATTTTGGGATGGCTTAAGTTGTTGTGGTACCAATTCACACATGGCCATCTAGTGCAAGGCTGATGTGAAGTGGTAAGGCCACTTAACAAGTGGAAAAATCTGCTTATAAGGAAGAAAATATTTTCTTCCCTTTAGCTGCTTGAACCAATGCCAGCCAAGGGAAGAATCAGCTCTTCCATAATCTTTTCTCATCCTGTTCCAGCAAGGTCTCTTCATAAAAAATCTCTTTGGGATGTTAATGAATTTCTAGAAAAGGAATGAAGGCAAAAGGAGCTCTTATGAAGGAATTAAATCACCAAATGTCTTGGGGTCAGAAGTAAACCATCACGCAGCCAAAGTGAGGTCTCATGTTTCTCCTTTCTATTTTCATCATTTTTCTTGGCTAAAAATTGCTCTTTGAGGTGGCTAACACCTGTAGGGATCTGTGTGGCTTGGGTTTGAGGTGAAATAAGGCAAGGAAAGGCTTGAATAGCAAGGGAGAAGTCATTGTGAGGGCTAGAAATGAAGGTGGGCAGCCGAAATATAGGGGAACTTGCATCCTTAAGTGAAGAGGTAAGTGAATTCCATCACTCATCTCATGCCCTCCAATTTTAGTAGCTATTTCTATTAACCAGGGGTGATTTAGATGTATGAAATTGCTTGGTAAGGTGTTTTCTTAGATGGAAGTTAATATATGGTATGTGGAAAAATGAAAGCCATAGTCGATACATGAGAGGAATTATTATACATGTTAATTTCTTGTTTAGCCAAGACCTTGTCTTGTATTTGCTAGTATGGATGCCTTGCCTACTGTAACATAAGATAATGTTTAAGTCTGGAATTTCATGTACTTTAGACCAATAATGCATGGACAATGATTTGAAGTATGTACATGTATGTGTGAGATTGGCCGTGACATGTATGGCCTTGGCAATGGCATGACATGTATGGTGATGTGTTGATATATGTTAGTGTAGCAATACACAAGATATGTGTGTGATAAGTGAGGTTAAAATGTATGTATGGGCAATAATTTTCTTTATGCCTGAAACCTATAATGGCTTGGGAATGTTTGGCTAGTATGGCATGTTGGCAAATTTGTTTCCTATTGGTGAGGCAAGGTAATATGCATGAAATGCATGATATTAAAGTGACATGAAGTTAGTAATATGTATTCTAAATGGCATGAAATGGTAAAGGTATATATGTGAATGTGATTAAGTTATTGATTTATGAATAATTGTATAATGAACACTATCAAAATGCATAATATGAAAGTGATGGAATATACATGTATTAAACATACCTACCATGATATACTCATGTGAGCTAAATGGCTTAAGTTATCTGGGCATGAATTTAATCAATGTACACCATTAAATGGCATGTAACATAGTCAAAGAATGGTATGGATAATGACCTAAGAGATTGACTTGAAATCCATTATGTAAATTAATTTGGAACTTGCCTTTAAAGGCCATGATTTAAGAATGACTTGTGTACATAACTTTTATGCCTTGAGGGCTATTATGTATGATAATGTGTAATAGATTTTTGAGCTATGTTTTAGCCTTTTAAATATCATAGTATCTATTGGCTTTGGGCCTATGGAATGTATGAAATTTGTTGTTGAAATTGCACTGAAATTGGCCCTAAGATGATCCTAGAAATGAACCTTGAAAAGTGGTCGAAATAACCTATAACTATCCAGTTGGCCTATACCTAAACCAAAAATATCACTAGACAGAAAATGTTAAATTCAAGAGAATTAATGCTATGATATTTGAGATATATTAAACCTTGCATATTGGTAATAACATAACTTAAAAATTATTTTGGGGATCTTACTTGGTAGAGCCAAAATGTGGCTATATCAGACTGGCTGAAAAATAAACTTGCTATAAAATTTTTAACTGTCTATTATTGTAACTTAAATATCATAAAAACACTATTGGTCAATAAATGGACTTAAAATAATCTACTTGGACCATCAGTTAGACACCTATAGGATAGGTTGACTGGTTAACTTAGGGTTTTAGTAACTGCTAGTTATATGATGTTCAGGCTATGATGTTTGTTGTGGCAGGAGTGGCTTATAGGCTAATCTTTATTATGTCGCATAGTTGTTGAGGTTCTTTATGGCTAGGGAGACCTATGGGATAATGTCCATTATGCCACATTCCTTATAATTATTAATTATTGATGAAGAGGTCTACGAGTCGATCTCTATTATGTCACACAGATGTTGAGACTTTATTTATGGTTAGGGAGGACAATAGGATGATCTCCATTATTTCATAGAGACTGATGTTATTTATTTGTGTCTAGAGAGGCTACAAGTTGATCTCTTTTATGGCACATATGTTGATGCAGCGACATAGGTCCAGAATGAGGACCCCCTGCACTAGTTTATTTTCTATCTAGATCCAATGTCTATTAGGGATTTCTCTTGAGTTGGGCCAGCAAAAATAATTCAATAAAATTAATAAACCCACATATGAATGTGATACATGACATAGGGGCATTTTAGTAATTTTCCACTAATAATGAACAAAGGCTTAAAATGATATAGTTTGTGCATCAAATGAGTAATAATGACTCAATACATAAATTTATAGCTTGTAATAATGAATTAGATATTTACAGATAGAAACCCCTTAGGGGTAAAACAATGATTTTTTCATGCTAGAGTTATAAATTAAACTGGGATATTAGTATAAGATAAAAATAAAGGTTTATCTATGGATTAACAATTGGACATGTTTATAATGATTAAATTCACCCTTGAGTATTTTTATACTTAACATACCTATTTTGGTGTAAAGGTACATAGAATAGGGATGTTGCCTCATAAAGTGTGCAGTAGAGTTCAGAGGTCATATTGAGAAGGTTGATCAAGTATAATAGTGGCTTTTGCACTCTATGTACTTAAGTGTGGAATATAAGTGTGATATTTGCAAGGGACACATGGTAAAATTTTTATGTAATTGACAGTTCTACAATTAATCCTATTATGGTTTTCTCATGTACCTGTGATCTGTATAGATGGTTGTGAGCTTGAGGCTCTGTATTTTTTTATTATTGCTTGAGGCCTATGACCACTATATGTTAAATGATATTAATAGGATGATATTTGGTTGACTAAAAGGGGCCAGGAGATGTGATATATGATATAAAAGTGTTTACAGGCAGGAATTGCACTTTGGGATAGTGACTCGGGCAGCCGTTGTGCTGCCAGCTTTTTATGTAAAACTTATTATGTTGAATTTTGCCTATAATAGTGTAAACATGATAATACTAACTTAAATTTATCATAAGAATTAACTAGACTAAATTTGGAATTAAGGAGAGTTATCTAGTGTAGTATAAGTAAAAGTTAAATGAATAAACATGGGAGCAATCGCAGGATGGGTGACCTAGCAAGAAGTGCACTACTTATTAGCTTTCTTCGAGAATCCAATAGGGGGTGTTACATGCCTTGCACTGGGAGGGCAATTGCCTTCGATGCCAGCTATTGATACCCCTTACTTCGACTCCAGGAGGTGAGCAACTTGTTAGGATTCATGCCTTAAGATCACTTCGATAACATCTGATGCACTAATTTATACAAGCAGTGGATCAATACAACTCTTTTTACTCTACCCTTAGTAGTCCAATATGCTTGCTATTTCATCTTGTATATGCTAAGGACCATCTTGTTCACAAAAGCTAATAGCAATGTGAGATAGAGTTTCCTCCTTATCTTAAAGCAAATTTAGAGCATTGGTTCCTAGAACTAGTGATGTTCCTTAGGTAAATGCAGAAAAGTCTGGACATGGTGGCTTAAAATAAGAAGAGCCATTGCTTGCTAGTGAGTAATCAACCTTAGCTCTTTTGCATTTCTTTGTGATCACTTTTCTTTTTGATTTTGACATTGCACCTTGTTTTTTTCATAGGTTGGGCCCATAAGCTTCACTTGCTACCATGACTATATGAGCTGGACATTCTTTATTAGTATCCAATAATGGATAGGTGGGTCTAGCCATCCTTGAGGCCTTAGAATGCCTTTTCTCTACTATAACACTACCAATACTCTAGTTCCTAAGATTGGACTAATGTGAGTAATCTTACATATGTAGACATATTTTTAGTGATTTTGTTCATTTATTGTGAGGTTAATGTTTACCTATTTCTTTATAGATTAACTTGGCATGGTAGCTCTTTCCCATTGATTAGATGCCCAATTTCCTTTGCTCTATCTGAGAACTATCCTCTCGGAGCATTTTATTGACTTCCTCGATGGCTTACTCTTGGTTCCTAGGAGAAAGAGTATAAAGCAAGCATATAGGCCCTGATGAATTCTACATTCCCTAAGGTCCTCCTAATTTGATGTTATTTAGGAGATATACCGATTATTTAGAGTTTGAGTAAGGCATAACTACAGGGATGCCTAATGATATATTAGTTGAGATGGATAGAGAGGATTATTCCTTGTAGGCATCCACTCATTTACTTCATCAAGTCCCTTAAACATCAGGCCCTAACCTTAAGTGCATTTTTTATGCTTATTTTTATCTTCTAAATGTAGTTTCTAACTTTATCTTTTCATGTAGCATTCTACTCCTACTTCTAAGGTCAGGCCTTCTTCTTCTATAAAGAGGGTAAGGACAGCTCTTAGCTCTAAAAGGCCTTAATTTTTGCCTCCTCCTTTACATGTTCCTTAGAGTGAAGCTCTAACTCCAAATGTTGGTTCTTTGTTGATACTGGGCAAGGTTGTTTAGCACCTTTACTAATGTGCCTAAGCTAAGTTACACGCAATATGGCATTAATAGTAGGTTAAACTTCATGAACCTTAGGATCAAGGATAGCTAGCCAATGCCTTTTAAGATGGCGAATACTACACTGGTATGACCTTTATGACTTTCTCACTTAATTGATTTGATTGTGTATGATATTTCTTACTTTGGTTTTATCAGGATAGGAGGGCTCCCATTGATTGCACTACTCAGGTGGTGGAGGCTTTTAGGTAAGTTATGCTATATAAGACTCACATCCTCACTATAAGTCTTTTCTTACAGTTATTAGTTAAGTATGCATGTGTACATGGTATTTATGAGATGTTTAAGATATGTTGATCCCTCATTCTTCTTATAGAATGAGATGACCAGGAGGGTGGCTGCACTTGGAGTTACTTAAAGAAAGCTATATGCATTGAAGATTTTTGAGAAATTGGTGCTTTCTTTAGATGATGAGGACATAGAGAGTAAGGAAGAAGAATGAAAAGGATAGTAGCCTTAGTTCTTTTATTGATAGGCCCTGAATTTTTGTATATACATATGTTAAAAACATTTATTATACTATGTACATTCTGCTATTTAAATACATTTACACTCTTGCATATGAATAAGCAAAAAGTAATATATAAAGAAATTTTAACAATAGAACATACTATTCTTGAATGTATACAACAAAATACATATATTCCTCAAGGTAAGGAGTTCTTGAGTAGGACTCATAATAGAGTTTAGACCATTTATGTAAGTAGTGAGCTAAAGCTTAACAACATTCTTTAACATTTCATAATTTAGATGTAAGGTGCAGTACTCTAAGTATTATATTTCAAGTGCCACCTTTCAAGTAATCAATTTTAGCATGCATAGACATATCAAGGGCCTTTCTTCAAATGAATATCTCATCAATGGCCTAGTGTGTAATGTTCATGCATCGAGGCTCCATGAATAGTGCTACTGGGTCTAAAAAGTGTGCTTAGGGTATTGGGTTAGTTGCATGAGAATCAAGGTAGTGGCACTGGTTATGAAACTTTGAGAGGCTTTAAAATGATGAAAATGAAAAATTTTAAAAATTTAGCATAACCAATAACTCATTATGGGTTATAAGCTACTAATCTATGTAATAAAAATTAGTCAGGCTAGGAATTACTGAGGATATGCCCGAATGAATCCAAAAATATCATAACCTGAAGCTCAAATATTCCCTTAAGTCTATTGGTTAAAGAATTTTTGAATTTTGAGGTCATTTGCAAATTCTCATAATTTTTTAGGTTGGCATGTAAATCGAGGCAGTTTTAAAATTGTCCTATCGATGGAATTTTGCTGCAAAATATTTATGATCATGTAATTGGGGTTAAAATATGAATTTTAAAATAAAAGACATAATTTTTTGAGGTCCTTATGATTTTTAAAAACTTCTTAAAGTTTCTATCAAAAATCGAGCTGTTTCGAGATAGTTTGGGTGGTCACATGACCCACCCATGCCACTTGGCTAGCTGTGGGGCCATGACATTTGTTAAATTGCCTTGACAAGTGTCCAAATTGACTTAAACAAAATGAAAAATTTTTCTTCCTCTTGGCTGCCAAAACTGATGCCACCCAGTAGAAGAGAAGCCATTTTTATCTTCTTCTTCCACTTGTTCATCAAAATTCTCACCACCTAAAATCCTTCTTATGTGTTAAGGCTATGAGGGAAGAAGAAGCACAGTAAAAAGACATCCCTAGAATTATTTAAAAATCTCTAAAGTTTCTTAGGATAGGAGCATTCTAATGAGCCTATTTGGTGAGTTTTAACTTTTCCTCATATTTTCTTGGTTGTTCTTAGCTACAAATGGTTATTTTGGATGTCTAAGGTCTAATCGAATATGTGGTGTGTGATTTTGAGGTAATTCAAGGGAAGAATTAGCTTGAAGATAGAAGGAGAAGCTATCATGTAAGGGCTAGAATTGAGGTGGATGAAAGCTTTAAGTGGTTGTTCTTGAAAGGTAGGTGAACTTTGGTATTTTCCTCATGCCACTTAATCCCTAAAGGCTAGAAATATGCTTTAGAATTGCTTAAATTAGTGTCTAATTGATTGTACCTTCAAGTTTAACTAGAATTCTTATAGTAATGGTCAATTGATAATCGAAATAAGAACTTGCTTGATTAAATTTGCTTATGCTGTGGGGAATAACGGCTAGCTGAGAGGTGTCTAGGGACTAAGTGTAAACATGTAAGGGTTAAACTTGGTGATTGTATGATTGGTAAGGTTTTTGTGTTGATTGGTGATAGCAAATCAATTGAATGGGTTGATTTGTATGCGGTTGATGAATGTTTAGTGAGTAGCCGAAAGTAGTAGCATAAGGTATGTGGGTCTACATGATTAATCAATTGATAAGAATGATGTTGAAGGCCTTCAATGAATGGTTATATATGTATGTGTATAGTTGGTTAGCTTGGCATATGAATGAATGGGGTACACCGGTTATCAAGCTATATTAGTATGTATGTTAGGCCTATACTATGAACATTGATGGTTTGTGATTAAAATAAAATTGATTAATATGGGTATGAATGTGAATTAGGCTTTTGCTGAGACCTCTACTATGTATAAGTAACCTAAATTTACCTGAAAATGTACTTATGTGTGTGTGAATGTGTTGGGATTATGTATAAGAATTTGAATGTGTAAGAAATGTGAAGAAAATGTATTATTAAGACTTATATATTACTCTACTCAAGAGCTATATGGATGAAAATGTTAAGT
>CANXYI010907259.1:0-15648 GCA_948208565.1 Hura crepitans
AATAAATACTTCCCAAACTCGAAAAATTCCGATTCCCAAGCCAAAATGCTAGTTGGAATTTTTTAGTATCATGTTGTACCATTTTCGAAATTTTTTGAGCAAATTTTAAAATATTTTACTGTTCAGCTTTGCCTTAGTTACTATTCCAAGGACACTGCCGTAAAATCTTCTTTTGCATTTTTGACTAATCAAATAACTTTCGATTAGTCTCAAATTTTGCCTAAAATTATTTCATAACTAGTACTTTCACTTAGGCCACTTAGTGCATCTCGGGTTTCGAAAGTACTATTCACCTCATGAAAAGCACTATTTACGAGGTGTGGGATTTTCAGGTTTTGTTTATGGTGTGATAAGCTTTGATGGTTAAAATGAAGTTCATAGTTCATATATGTTAATGAGATAATGAACTCGAAATATATGCTATGATCATGTATCATTTATGCTTTATGAACCATTGATGTTGCTTATGCTTAAGCATATGATAAGCATATGATAAGCATGGTAATGAGGCTAAAGGCTAAGATATGATAAGATATCAAACAAAAATGTATTCTCTTGTTGAGAGAGATAATAATAATGTGTTTAAGATGATATTAACTCAAATAATGATATCTTAATTAAATTAAAATGGTGGAATTAATGAGTTTAAATAATGCTCCATACAATTAAGCAATCTAGATTGGATAGGTTAACTAGTCAAGTAGAGAGCGACAGTAGCTGCTAAGGTGCATAAGGGTGCTAATTTTAGCATACGGGCAATCTTTTGACTTCGAGTTATGATTTTGAACTCGGGTCCTATGTCATGAAATTTGGGTTTGTATATGACTTTTAGGTTTGAGTTTTAGACTTGGGGTTCTGTGCCTGGGATTTTAAATCTTGATTATAACCTTCGAGTTTCGTGTATGATTTGTGAAATAATATGGCTATGGGCCATATCCCACTATCCAGTGTACAGATAATTATCTCTTAGGTATAGGTATGTGTTAAACTATAATAATTTAGTGAAATTGGTGTTAATCTTAGGTTAAGCTTTGTGATGCTTATATTGTTAATTTGGCTTAAGTTTGTGGTCCTATACATATCTTTAATATGGTTATTGATGTAAAAGTCAAATGTGGCTAATATGTGTGACTTATTGAATTTCATAGGTATTACCATGTGGATATATGTACATTTTGAGCTATGTTCATGTTATATTGGTAGGCTTGCATACATATTTCACTTTTGCCATAAATTTGACAAAATTTTCATATGTATTGATATTATTGCATTAGCATGCCATACTTATATGTTGAGGTGAATACACTATTAAGTGAAAGCTCAGCGTATCGTATTGTTTGCAGTGTATAGGTAAAGGCAATAGATTAAAGTCAAAGTCTTAAAACTATAGGAGATCGAGAAGATATCCTATTTGGGTATTTTGGATCTCTTTTTGTATAATTCTTATGATGTAAATAGTTAGATAACACTCTTATGAAAAATGAGGAATTAGGCCTAATCTATATATTTGTAATCATGTTTTATAATATTTTATTAATAGATGATTTAAATTTTCTTTTAAAAGTTTTCAAATGATTACATGACTTATATGATTTATGTTTCTTATATATGCTTGATAGTGTTACCTTGTGTTGATGATAAAAGGTCAGATGGACCCGGTTTGAGTGGAGATGTGTTGTATGATTTTATAAAAGTACTTTTTAACAGGTTACTATTTAGAAAAGTGTCCCGATGCAGCTATTATGCTATCAGATTTTTGACACGATGAGCCCATTAGTATGCCTTGTAAAATGTGTTTTTTTATTATTCACCATTTTTACAACTTGAACATGAATGGAATATTTTAACTAAAGAAAACTTTTAATTTAATTTTTTTTTCTTCTAGAGTAGTTTGGATATTGATAAGTGTGTTGTTTGTTATTCGGGTCTAGTAGCAAGGCTGGAAGTTTATGTTGGACTAAGTGTTAAGGACGGGTGAAGAGAAAAGTTTAGTTATCACTCTACTAAATAATAAAGAATAGATCCTTTCATTCCTTAATAGATTAAGGATTCTTAACCGAATGGAGACCTTTAACGTAGAGGTAAGAATGATATTGGGTTTTAACCCTATGTACAAACTTATAACATTTTTTAATAACTCTACTATTAAGATGGAGGCAGTTTTGCCAAGTAAAAATATGTAGTCCATTAACTATTGGCCAACTATTTGAGGAAAACTATTAGGGAGAAATTTAAAACTCCCTGACTATCCTGTAATAGGGTTAAAGGAATATGCATACTAGCTATTAAATCCACTTCGTATACCATCATCCTATCTACTCCTGGGGTGACAGCTAAAGGAATATAATGGACTTTTAGGTTTGCACGTCGGCAAAGTAAAAGTGGAACTTTCTTCTCATCCTTTTCTTCAGGGTGATCATCTTAATGGTTGGAAGGAACAACCCTTGATGCCCTATTATCTTACTTAGGATTGTCACTTTCACTCAGTATATCAATTATATTCCCTAAGGGTTGAGTGATAGTCTTATATTTTTTAGATCCCACCATTTCTTGCAAAAAAAGGTCAAAAATAAATAATGGACAAAAAGAGAGAAAATAGGGAGAAAACCCCTAAAAATGGCGAAATATAAGTTCTAAGACACTATCAAGGATATCATTTTTTATGATTGCTTAAGAGTTTGTTGATTAGAAGAAACAAAGTGCAAAAAAAAAAAAGAATAAAATAGGGGAGCTATAGTTACAACAAATTAGAGATATTCGGATAAGAAAAAGGGAAGGATTGTTTTCTTAGAAACTATAAACACTAAAGGATTGTTTTCTTGGAAACTATAGACACTAACACTCGAGATGCTTCCTGATTCAAAGGGTTTACAATGATGAAACTCTTAAATGCTGGATGTTTCTCAAGAGAAGTAAAGGGAGGCCAATAAATTAAGTAAAATACCTTAGGAATGGAACCTAAGAACACCTTTAAAAAAGCCTAAGGAAGAGGCCCGATGGATAATCACATGGTGTTCATACAGATCTCCTTTTATAAAGGTAAAAATTGGTGGGTATGTCTTTAATATCTATGCGAACCTCCTCTTTAGGGGATATAATTCCATATAGGCCTTAATCAAGGTCCACACGGACCCATGATCACTTGGTAAAGGAGTATAAAAGGATACTTTTTTATGAGAAAAAAGGGGATTTTGAGGGATTTTTGAAGAGTTGGAAAAAAACACTCTTTACGCTTGGCATTTTCTTTCCTCTTTTCCTCTTTCTCTCTCTCCCACTAGAAAACTCTCTGAAAAAGCCTCAATCCTCCATTGCTAAAGCTTAAGAAACTTGAAGAAATATACATTTTTACTGAGTCTTGAAGTGGCCTAACCTTACATAACTTGAAGAGAATCCTCATTTAGGGTAAATACTTAAGGAAGCCCTTATGAGGGGTTCTTTTTCATCTCTATTTTTTTTCTAATTTATCTCTTTTTTATTGTTTTGTCACTTTTTTAATCTTTTTTAAGCTTTCTTTTCCCGTTTGTTTAAGGTTTATGACCCTCATTAAAAATGGAGTATTAAAAGACCTATTTTGATAAGTCTACTCCATTAGAGAGGGAGACCTCTTCTCTATTTACTTATTTGGTTTGTTTCATTAAGCTGTTTTCTATTCTCCATTTGACAAAGAGTTTGTGAGGACCTTTTCTTATAAGAAAATTGGTCCGTGCAGACCTATATTTCCATATACATGACATTTCTTTGGTCTGTATGGACCTGTATTAGATATTTGTGTTTAGTTATTTTCTTTTATTGTTATTTTCTTATTTATGGTTTAGGATCCTCTGTAAAAATAGGATGTTAAATGGCTTATTTTGATGGGTCCACCCTATCAGAGAGGGGAAATCATTGTTGTATTCTTTTTATCTATTTGATATTTCATTTATTCATTAATGATCATTATTGTTCCTGCTTTTTTTCATACATATATCTTTCTTTGTGTTGTGTTTGGTGTTTATGAAATAGATAGTGGTTTTCTTTTATCTTTGTATGTCGAGGAATATGTCCACACGAACCTTCTCTATTGGAGAAATGATGTCCACACGGACGTATTCTCGTACTTATAATCTGCTTTTTTTAGGTTCATAAAGACCTATATTTATGAATGGTCTTCTGTGCATTTTTTGTTGTTCATGTGCTTCTATGGTGGCGGTAAGTCCTTATGGACTTAGCTTGTGTGTGCCTTTAAAGTCTACATAGACTTATTCTTATTCCAACAAATATGTTTATTTTTACATTTTGTATATGGTATGTAATTAATTATTTTATTAGTTTTTCATATACCTTGTAAGAGGATTTTCTGTTGTAATTGTCTTAAATAATCTCATGTATAATTCCATGCATGTTTTAATAGGTAGATTAAAATGATTTTCAATCTGATTAAAAATTAAATTTATAATAACAATATTTTATAGAAAATAAAGGCTAAATTGCAAAAACATAAAGGTTTAGGACTAAAGTCTCCAAATACCAAAAATAGTTTTAATTTGATAAAATAAGATGTTTTAAATTAGATATCTTTGAGGACTAAAGTCCTCTCACCCAAAGTTTGTAAAATTGAGTAGATAAAAGTTTTAAATAGAAAAAGGGTTCTGTAAAAAATATTTCAATTAATAAAGATTTAGAACTAATGTTCTAATAATCAAAATGTTTTTATTTGAATGAATGTGAAATATTTTAAATAGATAGCAATTTTGGAACCAAAGTTTCATAAACCCCTAAGAAAAATGATTTTAATAAACAAAAAATGATAATTTTTAATTAGTCACTTTTAGGAATCAATAATACTTTTATCCAATAGAATGATTTTGGACCTATGTCCTCAATTTAATAAATTGACCGTATTTCATGTATGTTGGATATGTATAATTTATTTTGATATACATTTTATTTGCTTTTATTTAATTACTTTTTGACGTGCAAATATGTTTATATTAGCTGTAATAATTGCAAGCTTGAAGGGAATTGATAAAAATTAGAACCATCAAGATGAAGATCAATATTATGTGGTGGGAATAACTAAGAGGGAATTTTCAAACCTAAAATCTCTTTGGTTTACTTCTTGGACTAATCACCTAGGTGGTGACTCACACCCACCACTAGGTAAACCATCTTGTGGGAGACATTCGAGCTCTTATCCTCATGTTAAATATTTGGAACATGTCTATTTGAGGTCATTCTAAAGGTCTTGGCTAAGCCCACAGTTGAGGTACCTCCAGTTGGCAACTCCACTAGATCATGAGAATTTGCTTTGAAAATGCCTTATAATTAATATTGATATAATCTCTAGTTCTAAGGTTTATCTTCTCAAAATTGTATATGATACTAGAGCCTTAGAATAAGTTACGCATCCCTTTTTACCCCCGATGGCGTTTCAAAGCATGAAGCCATTTTAACCTAATTGAGTGGATTGTTAGGGATGAAAACCACCACTCCAAGCCTCAAACCTAAATGGTATATAAAACAGTGAACCAATAGGTCGTTATTACCCGTGATTAGGAAGACTCATCAAGAGGGACCCCATTTGGTAAAAAAAATAACCTTGAGAATGGACTATATATTTGTGTCCTTTCCTTTCTGAGGTCGGTTAAATTGAAAGAACTAAAGACTTGACCTAAATCTCACTCTTCGGTCTCGAAAGATGAGAAGGAAATTAGAAGAATCCTTGGCCATCCCTATTCAATTAGCTTAGAAAGAGTGAGTTGGGTACCACAAGATAGGAGTCGCCACCCAACCGGAGTTGGGAAATACCTTGTAGGGCCAAAATTAAAGCAATTCAAAACCCTACTCTTATTTACCCTAGAAACCTAATGTCTACACTATACCATAGCCTATGTAATTGGCCTAAATACACTTTCCCTTAAGATGTTGTAATAAATTGCATTGTATGTGTTATGGACTTCTATTGTGAAATGAATTTCAGTGTTTCATAAAAGACAAGGTTTAACTCATTAGGCTTTTTATAACTGAGATAGATTAAACTAGTTTTTATCTTAAAAAGGCCATAATTCATCCAACAAAAATTGTTGAAACCTTTTATATGCTTAGAATAAGGAGTGTTATGCTATCGATTTAAAACTATGCATTATTCATGTTCTTGTATTGCCTATTAATGCTTGAAAAAAGCCTGCTTATGATAGTTATGGCTAAACCACATTTGCAGGATAAATAAGGTTGGAAGGCAACTTGTATGTGTTTGTCTATGTTGCATTTCATGCATACATGCATACATGCATCATGTAAATTAATAATTGCCATGCACCATGTACTAATCCCTTATGGTTGACAACTATTATAGATCGGTTGTTGAGAAAAGGCTAAAAGAGATAACAAAGTAGATTTATCTGTAAATCACTTATGCCATTTTTGTTAAGCATTGTTGAGGAAAAAGTGGAAGATATAGTTGAGGAGATGGAAGATCAAGTTCCCTTTACCTACCGAGAGTTAAACTAAGCCCTTGAAAGAAATAAAAAAGAAGTTGATGAAGCCCTAGCTGCTTTTAAAAAATGAGATGCTCACTACCTTGATGGCCACCCTAAGCCAGCATATGAATATTCAAGCTGGTGCATCCAACACTCTAAACCAAAACACACCCCTTTCAGCTACTCCTCCACCAACTCAGATTCTACCTACACCTAAACCTATGGATAAGTAAAGAGGGGTTGCCTAAGCCAATGTTAAGGATGACTATATTTAAGACCCAAATGATGATGATTTGATAGGGAAAATCCCTCTTGTTAAAGCTCTTATTATTAGGGAAGAAGACCCTCATATTTGCAAACTTCAAGATAAGATAGAAATAATGTCAAGATTAATTTTAGGAGGAAGAGGATTGATTTAAATGATATCTCCCTTGAGTCTGATGAACACTTTCCCTATAAGTTTTGTATGCTAGATATGAGCAAATTAATGGAATGACAGACTTTAAGGTGTAATTGACACATTATGCAACTTCAATGAAGGGATAAAAGTTGATAGTGAAATAGATCTTAGGCATTTTTAGCATGTCATTAACTGCAAAGCCCTCGATTGGTATCATAATTTGAAGTGAAGAATAAGAAAAGATTAGAGTTAGTTAGCTAGAGCTTTTATTGATTAATATTATTGCAATGTTAGTGTTAAGGTGACCCTGAAGGACTTGGAGCTACTTGTAGATACCTGGATTTTGGGCCTAAAATTTTCCTCTGGATTCGAACTTTGACCTAACTCAAAAAGCCTATGGTATAGACTTATTCATTATTTGGACCTATGATGATAGCTAAAGATAAGCTCAAGCAATAAGGTAAGAAACCTAAAACCATGGTCTATATGGACCATCATGGTATAGGTCTGCATAGACTTAATGCCATGAGTTCCGTATGGACTAACATAGAATCGGCCTAGAGGAACAGAGCCCATAACCTATAGTCTGCCAATATAAACTAAAGTTTAGGTCCACACGGACCTTCCACCGAAACTCTTTCAGAAACTTAATCTTCCAATTTGGACCCTGATTCCTAATCCTACTACAACTCTTGTCCTTCTAGATAAGAATACTGCCCAGAAACCCTATAAATACCCTTTCCATCAATCTATTTCATAACCTACAATCTATAAAGAATAGCCCTAGAAATTTCGAGAGTCTAAGGCAAAGATTTCAAAGTAGGATTCACTCTACTAATCCTAAACCCTTACTGAAATAATTATTCTTCCAAAACCCTTTATTTATCTTGTTGTTGGTGCTAACTTTAAGGTAAGATCAGAGGTTTCTTTTATTCTTTATCTTTATTCATTTTGTTCACGTCTTTTTTTTAACCGAGGATCTTCTAGGATTAATTGACATGTGAGGTGATCCCATGAATACCCACGTCGATTATAAGAGTAGGATAACATTTTAAACCATTTTTATCATATTTTAATCGTTCATTAGAAAATTGTAATCGTACCTACTTTCTAAAACTGATGCTTAAGTTTGCACGAACCTATTTTAAAGGATGTTAAAGTCCGTGTAAACTTATTATTTAAATATATATGTAATATTAAGTCTGTATGGACTAATATTTGATAATAGTTTTATATTCATTTTTTATATTTTGTTTTGCACTTGTTTAAAGTTTAATAATGCGTGTTTCACTCATATTAATCGCCATAACATGTTATTAATATGTATTAATGTTAAATATGTCTTTTAATTAATCATAGTTACCCTATTCATTAATATGCATATTATTCTAGAATTAACATTAGGTCTACACAGACTCCCTTTCATGAAGAGTGAAGCCCTCGCAAATGTCTGTGTTGAATGAATACATTTTCATATTATTTGTACAGACGTATGTTGTGTTGAACTATTCGTTTATCTCTTCTCATCATTAATTGTTCTAGTCATCATTTTGTTTATTCTAATTGTTCATGTATATTCCATACACATTTATATCCACATGTATACCTTTAACATGCATTATAGTAACCCTATTTGGTACTATTTTAGGTCCTCATGGACCTCTGTTTGTGTTACTAATCATTTTCTCTTGAGTTGTGTCAGATTGACCATCTATGTTAGATATAAGGTTCTAACGGACATATCAGTGATGGCATTTTGTAGTCTGTATGAACATAAGTTGAGGACCATAAAGAGTCCACACGGACTTAGCGATGTAGAAACGGGACCAATTGTTTATTCATTGTTTACTTATTTGGTTTTATACCTTTTATTTGTTTTGCTTATTTTTAGGATGTAATAGGTAGTTTAATAACTTGTTTTACATGTAAAAAGCTTAACCTCACATCAATGATTTTTCTATCTAATTAATTGGTGTTTTCATAACAAAATGGTTTTGAGTTTTCTTTAATAAAATTTACATAAAATGTATTTAAACAAAGGCTAATCTCCTAGAGATAGGAGTTGAGCAATTACCGCCAATTCCTATGAAATTACAGGTAGTTATCAGGTAAAACAACAACTAATAAATGACCAGATTTGTGGATGCTCAATTTACATTGATGCTTTATTGTACGTTTTGAATATTATAACTTATTTTCCTTATGTAAAAAGATGATATGTATGCTTTTAATTAAAATGCTTGCTTGCATGATAAGAGATTGATAAACATTAGAATATAAAGGAAGGTATATTATTAGTGCATAAATAAGATTTGATTTCGAACCCTTTCTAGGCAAAAGATCAGTGGTCCTGGTATAAAGCCAGGTGGCGACTCTAAATACTAACCACTTCGTCCTCGGTATATCATAAAATCTACAATGATGACTCCACTAGGGACTGAGAATTGAATTTGAATGTACCTAAATAATATGCCTTCTAATATTTTAATTTTTATCAGTCTTATGCATTTCGCTCTATATAAACTATGTCCCTTTTTACCTTGAATGGTGTTACAAACCATGAACCCAATTTTCATTTAAGAATGGGGAATTACTAGCATATCCATCACTCATATGCCTTGTACCTTCGGGTATATTAAATAGTGAACTAATTGGTCGCTATTATCCTTGATTGGGAAGACCCGTTAAAAGGAACCCCTACTTGTAGAAGCCATAAAAGCCTTTTTAGACAAAACCATAAAGTCCATATAGTTAAGCTTAGCAAGTTCCCCTAGGTTTGTATGACCCTAAGTGTTTGCAATTGTATTATGATTGCTATGTAGGCCTATTACATTTAACCTTATTTAAAGTGGGGCTAAACCCATTGTGCCTTTTATCTAGAATGGGCCGCCCAACCTAATTTCACCTCAAATTAGACTTAAATGTTATAGGCCACCATCTTGGCATGCGCCTTAAATACGAGAGGTCATAGAGCCTAATTCAAGCCCATAATCAAACGTAGGTATCCCCCGCTGATGCTTAGGTAAACCCACCTAGGAAGAATTGCTAAACCACGTGTGTAGGAGTAATAAGGTTGGAAGGTTTCTTACTTGTATTTGCCCTTGTATACCTTATTGTATATCCTTTTGTTTTTTTATGTACACATGCATAACATTGTAAATCAACATTGAACTTATGAACTTCGTATCTTCCTTGTTTTATGAAAGCTTATGCCTTGTATAAATATACCATATGAGTTTTTATATTCCATGCAAACATTCATGTAATACCCTAAGTTGTATACATTGTAAACACATTTCATATAAGTTTAGGTATATCTCACACTATCACATGTTATTTCTTAGGATTATCTCTATATTAGAATATTGTAACCTCACCTACATGTTGACTATCTATATAGGCATACTCCTATAGCTTCATACATGCACATATAACATGTACCTTACAACCATGCACATAATATATACCTTTATATATGTAGTGTATACCTAGAACCATGCATACATCTTTACATGTATCTTTTTAGAACCATGCATACATCTTTACATATATCTTTTTAAAGCCATGTATACATCTTTACAAGCATCTTTATTTGTACCTTCATATGCCTAGAACCCCTCATACATCCTTATATGTATTTTTATATGTATAATATACATCTAAAATCAAGCATACACCCTTACATGTATCTTCATATATATCTTCACATTATCACAATTGTACACTATCTTCATGCATACATTTTTATATACATGTACCTTTATCTTGTATAAGAAACCCTATAAATACACTAACATGTATAACATATAGTATAAGTTCTCTTGAACATACCCGGCATTTTAGGCCTAGTCGCTAACCATCCCATAAAATAATATATATCTCATCTTACATATGTATATGGACTTTCATACCATCAAAAGCATGCATGTACTCACTACTAGGACCATTGTAACCCACCATCTAGTGTAGGTATAATATGCATGCACCCTTAGAAATATGTAAAACATGATATGTGCCTTGCATCATGTGTCATCTTATATATAGGCATATAACTTCACACATTCCTCCTGTATACTAGAATAGGCATAACACACATGCAAACCTCACACACTTACAAGATAGGAGTGGCGTCACATGCACACACTTGGCATTATCCTGCATTATTCATAAACATCTTAGCATACATCGCATATCATTCACGCACCATAATGCATAACCCATGCATCATGTTACACAATAACCTAGCATCAAAATAACCACTTGTATACATCTATTATAGATTCTCCTTCACTCGGGCTCTTCAAAGGAAAAGACTCAGTCCCTTTTTTCTTTGAAACACCATTTACCACTAAAATGGTAACCAACCCTAAAACCAAAGGCGAAAATCAATTTGTGATGATAGGCATAATGAGCAAGGCAATGACAGCATTAGAACAATGGATAATAATGTTCATAGGGGAAAAGATTCAAGAAAAGCTTGGTCAAAGGGCCTAATAATAAGGTGCTTTAAAAAATCTAATAGGAATAAACCTAATCAAGGGAGCAAACAGCAACCAAGGGACTAAGCCCTGTTGCCCGCCACACAAGTTTGCTAGGTTAAATAGACCCTTATCCATAATATTCAAAGAATTAAGGGAGAAAAACCCTCTTTAACCATTGACACCCAAACTTTACCTGTAACCATTTCTGCCAAAATATCACCATGATTTATATTGTATATATCATCAAAGAACTAGCCATCACACTAACAAATGCATGACCCTTCACCATGCCATTTAAGGCCTCATAGATCAAGGTAAAATACCTAATCCTTAAAATGCATCCAATTTCTAGTCACAAGATCATAGAGCCATTCCTTAATAAAGATCTCTATTCTTAACTTTCAGTCTACCACCTAGACCTGATGATGTCCAACCATGAGAGCTCACCAATTAAGGATGCAAAGACCTCAATAAGGCTCAAGATAGGAATTCTTTTTTATTAGTTCCTTGTCTACTTTATTTGAATAGTTATTGATTTTAATAAAATATTGTTTTGGCTTTTTATGGGCATCTTTGTTCACCTCATTAATTGCATAGCATAGTACTCTTGAAAGTGAGTTGAGAGATTTAAAAAAATGAAAAAAAGAAAAAGAAAAAGGAATAAACATGATTAACTTAATCCATCGGTATCATGAATAGTTCATGATTTTCTTAAGAATGGCTCACCACTGCTGCATGCAATTCTGAAGCTTAAGACTTGATCTTTCTTCGTAAGGCATGAGAAATATTCTTGAACATGAGATGAAAGATAAAAAGAAATTAAAAAAATGAGGGGCAACTAAACCCAAATGAATGCTTCTTTCCTTCTATCTTAAGAGAGGTCCAAGTTCAGTAATCCCCAAGGATTAAAGCATCAAATTCTTTTTCTAACCATTTTCTTCAAAGTCTAGGAGCTTTTAAGAACTATTCTAAAAAACAAACATTTTTGGGTTCTTACTCATATAAAAATCCAAAGGTCAGAAGGCTCTAAAATGTCAAAACCGTAAAGCCTACAAAAACAAATGGATTTATCTTAAACCTCAAAAAATCGAGCATTCTCCTTTTAATCGTGGTTACCCTCATTCAAAAAAATAAAACAAAAAAAAAGTTTTCTAATTCCTGCTAATTCGACCAACTAAGAGCAACTTGGGAAAAGTTAGAGAAATTAAGAGAAAATATCTAGCTAAGAAAATCGCCAAATTGGCTGATAACAGAGATATCATCAATGGAGTACTCGAAAAGGTCAAAAGATAACATTCAACATATAATCAAAGCAAAAGGATTCAAAGCACTAAGGGGCACGAAGATAGCACTAACAACAAGCTATTTATTGATCTAAAAAGCTCCATCAACCTCTCATGACGTAGGCTTCAAGACATATCACTCTAAGTTCATAGCCTGCAAAAATGTATGAGTTTCAAAACATATTTAGCCATTTCAAAGGATGCAAGTCTAAATCCAATTAATCAAAGACAACACGATTAGGTCTCATGCCTTAACCAAATATGGATAAGCTAGATTAAAAGAAAAAAGTAGAAGAAGAAAATAAAAAAGCTCGTTAGGCTAAAAACTCACAAAGGGTGACCTAGACAAAAATTAGAGCATACCTTGCAAAATTAAAAACCTGCAAAGTACAATTTAGGTAACAATTAGAGGTAGAGAGAAAATATTTATTTGGAAAATCTTCAGACCAACTAATAACACGGGTACTATATTGTGCAATCACATACATTTGCATGCTTTATCATTTGTTTATCACGGTCATTCATTCTTCACACATGCTTAAATATTCTCCCCAGCAAATTGACATTTTGCCTCACTCTTCATGGCACATTTCACTTGTCATCTCAACTCAACCTACTTCTCTACACCTCTGTTTCATTCCTTTATCACCCCAACCTAGCCTACCATTTTACGCCTTCACTTTCATCAAACCTAAGTTTTTCCTATGACGAGTCTAAAAGGAAAGTGATCTCAATAACAAAACATGTACTAGTTCATGCATATAAATACATAGCCACTCATACATTCTAAAAGTAGATTTACTCACTCACGTTCTAGGAAAAGATTCATTCATACATCCATTCTAGGAAAAGATACCCATTTGCCTTCATCACTTATCTTTAGGCATCATTTGCAAGAAAACATGTGCCATTCATCTCTAGGCGTCCTTTGCATGAAAATATGCATCATTCATCTCTATGCATTCTTTGTATGAAAACGTGTATCATTTATCTCAATGTATCCTTTGCATGAAAAATGCATCATTTATATCTATATTTCCTTTACTTGAAAACATGCACCATTTATCTCTATGTTTTCATGCATAAAAACAAGCATCATTCATGTATCATCTATATACAACATGTTTTCCATGCATGAAAACATACATCACTCATCTCTAGGCATCCTTTCTATGAAAATATGTATCACTTATCTCTATGTATCTTTTGCATGAAAAAATGTATCATTTATCTCTATATATCCCTTGCATGAAAACATGCATCATTCATCTCCATGTTTTCCATGCATTAATCCTTTGCATGAAAGCATGTTATATTTATCTCATCGTTTTCTTTATGTATGAAAACATGTATCAATCATCATCCCTCATCAAAACCTTTATACATGAAAGACATGCATCATTCATAATTCTTTAATACATTTCTTATACATGAAAACATACATCAACACATCTTTTTTTGAATCACCAACAAGTTCCTAAGTTCTTTATGCATGAAAACATGCATCATCCATTATAAACACCTCACATGAAAACATGTACTAATCTTCTTGCCTATGTATTAATCTTTTTTCCTTATATGCAAACATGCATTATCCCTATTTTCTTTGCATGAAAACATGCACTATCCCTTTTTTTTACATGAAAACATGCATTATTCTAAATTACCAACATGTTTTTCGTGTGTGAAAACATGAATCTTCCATGCACATTAACCATATATATAGTAAACTACCAACTTTCCTAGCCACCAAGAGGTGCAATTGCCAAGCCGCCAAGAGGTGCAAACACCAAACTGCCAAGAGGTGCGAATTAAAAGCCGCAAAATAGTACGAATTCCAAGATAAAAAATGTATAACCAGTTTGATCGTGAAGGTGCGAGATAACAAGCTGTATCATACAAACATGAAACAGTGAGCTAGATTATGAAGAGGCAAAATAGCAAAAGCAAACAAAATTTTAGGTACATTACCAAATCTCATACTTTGATATGCACTATTACACTAGCATTTCATAGCACACACTAAAGTGGGGATAACTATAAAAGTCAAAGATAGGCTCAAGCAACAAGGCAAGGAACCTAAAACCATGGTCTATATGAACCATCATGGTACAGGTCTGCACAGACCTAATGCCACAAGATCTGCATAGATTAACATAGAACCAACCTAGAGGAATAGAGCCTATGTGTAAGGCCCCTTAGCTAGTCCAATTGATGGACTTATGTAACAAATGTCACACAATTTTTACATTCAAAACTACTTATTTTGTCCCTAAAACTTGAAACTGTATCTTATAGTCAAATAAATGTATATGACTACAAATAATATCATATAAACTATAATATAATATTCTATAACTCTTATAACTTTTGTGCTAAAAATTCGATAGCATAACAACTATTTAAGGCACTTTCTAAAAATTTCAAAACCTGTGAAAACACTTCATAATTATATCAAGACCCAACATTATACCTCCGTGATCCTTCTGAACACCAAAATTCACAATAATCACACCTAACACAGTTATTCACATCAACCACAATAATTCATACATTCTCAATACATCCACACTATAAATAACACAATTATATCATTAATTGACCTTAATCAACCCCATACATATATTGCATCATGTCCTGAAGGAAATAAATACAAAACATATAGATTTACCCATGATAATAATAATCAGTTTCGCCTCTATAGACTCTTCAATCCTTAATGCCCTCAAATGGCAATTGCTTGTCTCTTAAATCCATATGTACCTGTGCGTCCAAAACCACTGATGCGCTAAGCAAAATTTTGCTTAGCGATGTATTTGAGTTTACTATATTATACAACATACAATTATTTTCTTTTATGCCATACATTTTAATGCTTCTCTTTACAAGTAAATTATAGCTATGTTACAGATACATATATGTATATAGCAATACATAAAAGAATATACATCTAAACATACCTTAAAGTACCTACATTGAAATAAGGCATACATATGAAATGCTAATCTAAACATCATATTTTCATT